>CAKAIZ010000503.1:0-22841 GCA_916610145.1 Eristalis arbustorum
ACTTTTTCTGCTCTTTTACCTCCTTTTTTCATGGAAAATCTGATTATTTTCTCAATATTTTTATATTATACTGCTATTTTTATGTATATACTGCGCTGAAACCCGCATTTCCTAAACTACTATGAAAGTTTTTGATCTTTAACCAACTTTTTCCTGTGATTTTTACTAGTTTCTTCTTTTCATATAACTTTTTCTGCTCTTTTACCTACTTTTTTCATTCAAAGTCTGATTATTTTCTCAATATTTTTATACTATACTGCTATTTTTATGTATATACTGCGCTGAAACCCGCATTTCCTAAACTACTATGAAAGTGTTTGATCTTTAACCAACTTTTTCCTGTGATTTTTACTAGTTTCTTCTTTTCATATAACTTTTTCTGCTCTTTTACCTACATATTTCATGGAAAATCTGATTATTTTCTCAATATTTTTATATTATATATATATACTGCGATGAAACCCGCATTTCCTAAACTACTATGAAAGTTTTTGATCTTAAACCAACTTTTTCCTGTGATTTTTTCTAGTTTCTTCTTTTCATATAACTTTTTCTGCCCTTTACCTACTTTTTTCATGGAAAATCTGATTATTTTCTCAATATTTTTATATTACATATATATATACCACGCTGAAACCCGCATTTCCTAAACTACTATGAAAGTTTTTGATCTTAAACCAATATTTTTCCTGTGATTTTTACTAGTTTCTTCTTTTCATATAACTTTTTCTGCTCTTTTACCTTCTTTTTCATGGAAAATCTGATTATTTTCTCAATATTTTTATATTATACTGCTATTTTTATGTATATACTGCGCTGAAACCCGCATTTCCTAAACTACTATGAAAGTTTTTGATCTTTAACCAACTTTTTCCTGTGATTTTTACTAGTTTCTTCTTTTCATATAACTTTTTCTGCTCTTTTACCTACCTTTTTCATGGAAAATCTGATTATTTTCTCAATATTTTTATATTATACTGCTATTTTTATATATATACTGCGCTGAAACCCGCATTTCCTAAACTACTATGAAAGTTTTTGATCTTTAACCAACTTCTTCCTGTGATTTTTACTAGTTTCTTCTTTTCATATAACTTTTTCTGCTCTTTTACCTACATATTTCATGGAAAATCTGATTATTTTCTCAATATTTTTATATTATATATATATACTGCGCTAAAACCTGCATTTCCTAAACTACTATGAAAGTTTTTGATCTTTAACCAACTTTTTCCTGTGATTTTTACTAGTTTCTTCTTTTCATATAACTTTTTCTGCTCTTTTACCTCCTTTTTTCATGGAAAATCTGATTATTTTCTCAATATTTTTATATTATACTGCTATTTTTATGTATATACTGCGCTGAAACCCGCATTTCCTAAACTACTATGAAAGTTTTTGATCTTAAACCAACTTTTTCCTGTGATTTTTTCTAGTTTTTTCTTTTCATATAACTTTTTCTGCTCTTTTACCTACTTTTTTCATGGAAAATCTGATTATTTTCTCAATATTTTTATATTATACTGCTATTTTTATGTATATACTGCGCTGAAACCCGCATTTTCTAAACTACTATGAAAGTTTTTGATCTTTAACCAACTTTTTCCTGTGATTTTTACTAGTTTCTTCTTTTCATATAACTTTTTCTGCTCTTTTACCTACTTTTTTCATGGAAAATCTGATTATTTTCTCAATATTTTTATATTACATATATATATACTGCGCTGAAACCCGCATTTCCTTAACTACTATGAAAGTTTTTGATCTTTAACCAACTTTTTCCTGTCATTTTTACTAGTTTCTTCTTTTCATATAACTTTTTCTGCTCTTTTACCTACTTTTTTCATGGAAAATCTGATTATTTTCTCAATACTTTTATATTACATATATATATACTGCGCTGAAACCTGCATTTTCTTAACTACTATGAAAGTTGTTGATCTTTAACCAACTTTTTCCTGTGATTTTTACTTGTTTCTTCTTTTCATATAACTTTTTCTGCTCTTTTACCTACTTTTTTCATTGAAAATCTGATTATTTTCTCAATATTTTTATATTATACTGCTATTTTTATATATATACTGCGCTGAAACCCGCATTTCCTAAACTACTATGAAAGTTTTTGATCTTTAACCAACTTTTTTCCTGTGATTTTTACTAGTTTCTTCTTTTCATATAACTTTTTCTGCTCTTTTACCTCCTTTTTTCATGGAAAATCTGATTATTTTCTCAATATTTTTATATTATACTGCTATTTTTATGTATATACTGCGCTGAAACCCGCATTTCCTAAACTACTATGAAAGTTTTTGATCTTTAACCAACTTTTTCCTGTGATTTTTACTAGTTTCTTCTTTTCATATAACTTTTTCTGCTCTTTTACCTACTTTTTTCATTCAAAGTCTGATTATTTTCTCAATATTTTTATACTATACTGCTATTTTTATGTATATACTGCGCTGAAACCCGCATTTCCTAAACTACTATGAAAGTTTTTGATCTTTAACCAACTTTTTCCTGTGATTTTTACTAGTTTCTTCTTTTCATATAACTTTTTCTGCTCTTTTACCTACATATTTCATGGAAAATCTGATTATTTTCTCAATATTTTTATATTATATATATATACTGCGCTAAAACCTGCATTTCCTAAACTACTATGAAAGTTTTTGATCTTTAACCAACTTTTTCCTGTGATTTTTACTAGTTTCTTCTTTTTATATACCTTCTTCTGCTCTTTTACCTACTGTTTTCATGGAAAAACTGATTATTTTCTCAATATTTTTATATTATATATATATACTGCGCTGAAACCCACATTTCCTAAACTGCTATGAAAGTTTTTGATCTTTAACCAACTTTTTCCTGTGATTTTTACTAGTTTCTTCTTTTCATATAACTTATTCTGCTCTTTTACCTACTTTTTTCATTCAAAGTCTGATTATTTTCTCAATATTTTTATACTATACAGCTATTTTTATGTATATACTGCGCTGAATCCCGCATTTCCTAAACTACTATGAAAGTTTTTGATCTTTAACCAACTTTTTCCTGTCATTTGTACTAGTTTCTTCTTTTCATATAACTTTTTCTGCTCTTTTACCTACATTTTTCATTCAAAGTCTGATTATTTTCTCAATATTTTTATTTTATATATATATATACTGCGCTGAAACCCGCATTACCTAAACTACTATGAAAGTTTTTGATCTTTAACAAACTTTTTTCTGTGATTTTTACTAGTTTCTTCTTTTCATATAACTTTTTCTGCTCTTTTACCTACATTTTTCATGGAAAATCTGATTATTTTCTCAATATTTTTATATTATGCTGCTATTTTTATAAATATACTGCGCTGAAACCCGCATTTCCTAAACTACTATGAAAGTTTTTGATCTTTAACCAACTTTTTCCTGTCATTTTTACTAGTTTCTTCTTTTCATATAACTTTTTCTGCTCTTTTACCTACTTTTTTCATGGAAAATCTGATTATTTTCTCAATATTTTTATATTATATTTATATACTGCGCTGAAACCCGCATTTCCTAAACTACTATGAAAGTTGTTGATCTTTAACCAACTTTTTCCTGTGATTTTTACTAGTTTCTTCTTTTCATATAACTTTTTCTGCTCTTTTACCTACTTTTTTCATGGAAAATCTGATTATTTTCTCAATATTTTTATATTATATATATATATACTGCACTGAAACCCGCATTTCCTAAACTACTATGAAAGTTTTTAATCTTTAACGAACTTTTTCCTGTCATTTTTACTAGTTTCTTCTTTTCATATAACTTTTCTGCTCTTTTACCTACTTTTTTCATGGAAAATCTGATTATTTTCTCAATATTTTAATATAATATTTATATACTGCGCTGAAACCCGCATTTCCTTAACTACTATGAAAGTTTTTGATCTTTAACCAACTTTTTCCTGTGATTTTTACTAGTTTCTTCTTTTCATATAACTTTTTCTGCTCTTTTACCTACTTTTTTCATGGAAAATCTGATTATTTTCTCAATATTTTTATATTACATATTTATATACTGCGCTGAAACCCACATTTCCTAAACTACTATGAAAGTTTTTGATCTTTAACCAACTTTTTCCTGTCATTTTTACTAGTTTCTTCTTTTCATATAACTTTTTCTGCTCTTTTACCTACTTTTTTCATGGAAAATCTGACTATTTTCTCAATATTTTTATATTATATTTATATACTGCGCTGAAACCCGCATTTCCTAAACTACTATGAAAGTTTTTGATTTTTAACCAACTTTTTCCTGTGATTTTTACTAGTTTCTTCTTTTCATATAACTTTTTCTGCTCTTTTACCTACTTTTTTCATGGAAAATCTGATTATTTTCTCAATATTTTTATATTATATATATATATACTGCACTGAAACCCGCATTTCCTAAACTACTATGAAAGTTTTTAATCTTTAACCAACTTTTTCCTGTCATTTTTACTAGTTTCTTCTTTTCATATAACTTTTTCTGCTCTTTTACCTACTTTTTTCATGGAAAATCTGATTATTTTCTCAATATTTTAATATAATATTTATATACTGCGCTGAAACCCGCATTTCCTTAACTACTATGAAAGTTTTTGATCTTTAACCAACTTTTTCCTGTGATTTTTACTAGTTTCTTCTTTTCATATAACTTTTTCTGCTCTTTTACCTACATTTTTCATGGAAAATCTGATTATTTTCTCAATATTTTTATATTACATATATATATACTGCGCTGAAACCCGCATTTCCTAAACTACTATGAAAGTTGTTGATCTTTAACCAACTTTTTCCTGTGATTTTTACTAGTTTCTTCTTTTCATATAACTTTTTCTGCTCTTTTACCTACTTTTTTCATGGAAAATCTGATTATTTTCTCAATATTTTTATATTATACTGCTATTTTTATGTATATACTGCGCTGAAACCCGCATTTCCTAAACTACTATGAAAGTTTTTGATCTTTAGCCAACTTTTTCCTGTGATTTTTACTAGTTTCTTCTTTTCATATAACTTTTTCTGCTCTTTTACCTACTTTTTTCATGGAAAATCTGATTATTTTCTCAATATTTTTATATTACATATATATATACTGCGCTGAAACCCGCATTTCCTTAACTACTATGAAAGTTTTTGATCTTTAACCAACTTTTTCCTGTGATTTTTACTAGTTTCTTCTTTTCATATAACTTTTTCTGCTCTTTTACCTACTTTTTTCATGGAAAATCTGATTATTTTCTCAATATTTTTATATTATATATATATATATACTGCGCTGAAACCCGCATTTCCTAAACTACTATGAAAGTTTTTAATCTTTAACCAACTTTTTCCTGTCATTTTTACTAGTTTCTTCTTTTCATATAACTTTTTCTGCTCTCTTACCTACTTTTTTCATGGAAAATCTGATTATTTTCTCAATATTTTTATATTATACTGCTATTTTTATGTATATACTGCGCTGAAACCCGCATTTCCTAAACTACTATGAAAGTTTTTGATCTTAAGCCAACTTTTTCCTGTGATTTTTACTAGTTTCTTCTTTTTATATAACTTTTTCTGCTCTTTTACCTACTTTTTTCATGGAAAATGTGATTATTTTCTCAATATTTTAATATTATACTGCTATTTTTGTGTATATACTGCGCTGAAACCCGCATTTCCTAAACTACTATGAAAGTTTTTGATCTTTAACCAACTTTTTCCTGTGATTTTTACTAGTTTCTTCTTTTCATATAACTTTTTCTGCTCCTTTACCTCCTTTTTTCATGGAAAATCTGATTATTTTCTCAATATTTTTATATTATATTTATATACTGCGCTAAAACCCGCATTTCCTAAGCGACTATGAAAGTTGTTGATCTTTAACCAACTTTTTCCTGTGATTTTTACTAGTTTCTTCTTTTCATATAACTTTTTCTGCTCTTTTACCTACTTTTTTCATGGAAAATCTGATTATTTTCTCAATATTTTTATATTTTACTGCTATTTTTATGTATATACTGCGCTGAAACCCGCATTTCCTAAACTACTATGAAAGTTTTTGATCTTTAACCAACTTTTTCCTGTCATTTTTACTAGTTTCTTCTTTTCATATAACTTTTTCTGCTCTTTTACCTACTTTTTTCATGGAAAATCTGATTATTTTCTCAATATTTTTATATTACATATATATATACTGCGCTGAAACCCGCATTTCCTAAACTACTATGAAAGTTTTTGATCTTTAACCAACTTTTTCCTGTGATTTTTACTAGTTTCTTCTTTTCATATAACTTTTTCTGCTCTTTTACCTACTTTTTTCATGGAAAATCTGATTATTTTCTCAATATTTTTATATTATACTGCTATTTTTATGTATATACTGCGCTGAAACCCGCATTTCCTAAACTACTATGAAAGTTTTTGATCTTTAACCAACTTTTTCCTGTGATTTTTACTAGTTTCTTCTTTTTATATACCTTCTTCTGCTCTTTTACCTACTGTTTTCATGGAAAATCTGATTATTTTCTCAATATTTTTATATTATATGTAAATACTGCGCTGAAACCCACATTTCCTAAACTACTATGAAAGTTTTTGATCTTTAACCAACTTTTTCCTGTGATTTTTACTAGTTTCTTCTTTTCATATAACTTATTCTGCTCTTTTACCTACTTTTTTCATTCAAAGTCTGATTATTTTCTCAATATTTTTATGCTATACTGCTATTTTTGTGTATATACTGCGCTGAAACCCGCATTTCCTAAACTACTATGAAAGTTTTTGATCTTTAACCAACTTTTTCCTGTCATTTGTACTAGTTTCTTCTTTTCATATAACTTTTTCTGCTCTTTTACCTACTTTTTTCATTCAAAGTCTGATTATTTTCTCAATATTTTTATATTATATATATATATACTGCGCTGAAACCCGCATTACCTAAACTACTATGAAAGTTTTTGATCTTTAACAAACTTTTTTCTGTGATTTTTACTAGTTTCTTCTTTTCATATAACTTTTTCTGCTCTTTTACCTACATTTTTCATGGAAAATCTGATTATTTTCTCAATATTTTTATATTATGCTGCTATTTTTATAAATATACTGCGCTGAAACCCGCATTTCCTAAACTACTATGAAAGTTTTTGATCTTTAACCAACTTTTTCCTGTCATTTTTACTAGTTTCTTCTTTTCATATAACTTTTTCTGCTCTTTTACCTACTTTTTTCATGGAAAATCTGATTATTTTCTCAATATTTTTATATTATATTTATATACTGCGCTGAAACCCGCATTTCCTAAACTACTATGAAAGTTGTTGATCTTTAACCAACTTTTTCCTGTGATTTTTACTAGTTTCTTCTTTTCATATAACTTTTTCTGCTCTTTTACCTACTTTTTTCATGGAAAATCTGATTATTTTCTCAATATTTTTATATTATATATATATATACTGCACTGAAACCCGCATTTCCTAAACTACTATGAAAGTTTTTAATCTTTAACCAACTTTTTCCTGTCATTTTTACTAGTTTCATCTTTTCATATAACTTTTTCTGCTCTTTTACCTACTTTTTTCATGGAAAATCTGATTATTTTCTCAATATTTTAATATAATATTTATATACTGCGCTGAAACCCACATTTCCTTAACTACTATGAAAGTTTTTGATCTTTAACCAACTTTTTCCTGTGATTTTTACTAGTTTCTTCTTTTCATATAACTTTTTCTGCTCTTTTACCTACTTTTTTCATGGGAAATCTGATTATTTTCTCAATATTTTTATATTACATATGTATATACTGCGCTGAAACCCGCATTTCCTAAACTACTATGAAAGTTGTTGATCTTTAACCAACTTTTTCCTGTGATTTTTACTAGTTTCTTCTTTTCATATAACTTTTTCTGCTCTTTTACCTACTTTTTTCATGGAAAATCTGATTATTTTCTCAATATTTGTATATTATACTGCCATTTTTATGTATATACTGCGCTGAAACCCGCATTTCCTAAACTACTATGAAAGTTTTTGATCTTTAGCCAACTTTTTCCTGTGATTTTTACTAGTTTCTTCTTTTCATATAACTTTTTCTGCTCTTTTACCTACTTTTTTCATGGAAAATCTGATTATTTTCTCAATATTTTTATATTACATATTTATATACTGCGCTGAAACCCGCATTTCCTAAACTACTATGAAAGTTTTTGATCTTTAACCAACTTTTTCCTGTGATTTTTACTAGTTTCTTCTTTTCATATAACTTTTTCTGCTCTTTTACCTACTTTTTTCATGGAAAATCTGACTATTTTCTCAATATTTTTATATTATATTTATATACTGCGCTGAAACCCGCATTTCCTAAACTACTATGAAAGTTTTTGATTTTTAACCAACTTTTTCCTGTGATTTTTACTAGTTTCTTCTTTTCATATAACTTTTTCTGCTCTTTTACCTACTTTTTTCATGGAAAATCTGATTATTTTCTCAATATTTTTATATTATATATATATATACTGCACTGAAACCCGCATTTCCTAAACTACTATGAAAGTTTTTAATCTTTAACCAACTTTTTTCCTGTCATTTTTACTAGTTTCTTCTTTTCATATAACTTTTTCTGCTCTTTTACCTACTTTTTTCATGGAAAATCTGATTATTTTCTCAATATTTTAATATAATATTTATATACTGCGCTGAAACCCGCATTTCCTTAACTACTATGAAAGTTTTTGATCTTTAACCAACTTTTTCCTGTGATTTTTACTAGTTTCTTCTTTTCATATAACTTTTTCTGCTCTTTTACCTACTTTTTTCATGGAAAATCTGATTATTTTCTCAATATTTTTATATTACATATATATATACTGCGCTGAAACCCGCATTTCCTAAACTACTATGAAAGTTGTTGATCTTTAACCAACTTTTTCCTGTGATTTTTACTAGTTTCTTCTTTTCATATAACTTTTTCTGCTCTTTTACCTACTTTTTTCATGGAAAATCTGATTATTTTCTCAATATTTTTATATTATACTGCTATTTTTATGTATATACTGCGCTGAAACCCGCATTTCCTAAACTACTATGAAAGTTTTTGATCTTTAGCCAACTTTTTCCTGTGATTTTTACTAGTTTCTTCTTTTCATATAACTTTTTCTGCTCTTTTACCTACTTTTTTCATGGAAAATCTGATTATTTTCTCAATATTTTTATATTACATATATATATACTGCGCTGAAACCCGCATTTCCTTAACTACTATGAAAGTTTTTGATCTTTAACCAACTTTTTCCTGTGATTTTTACTAGTTTCTTCTTTTCATATAACTTTTCCTGCTCTTTTACCTACTTTTTTCATGGAAAATCTGATTATTTTCTCAATATTTTTATATTATATATATATATATACTGCGCTGAAACCCGCATTTCCTAAACTACTATGAAAGTTTTTTAATCTTTAACCAACTTTTTCCTGTCATTTTTACTAGTTTCTTCTTTTCATATAACTTTTTCTGCTCTCTTACCTACTTTTTTCATGGAAAATCTGATTATTTTCTCAATATTTTTATATTATACTGCTATTTTTATGTATATACTGCGCTGAAACCAGCATTTCCTAAACTACTATGAAAGTTTTTGATCTTAAGCCAACTTTTTCCTGTGATTTTTACTAGTTTCTACTTTTTATATAACTTTTTCTGCTCTTTTACCTACTTTTTTCATGGAAAATCTGATTATTTTCTCAATATTTTAATATTATACTGCTATTTTTGTGTATATACTGCGCTGAAACCCGCATTTCCTAAACTACTATGAAAGTTTTTGATCTTTAACCAACTTTTTCCTGTCATTTTTACTAGTTTCTTCTTTTCATATAACTTTTTCTGCTCTTTTACCTACTTTTTTCATGGAAAATCTGATTATTTTCTCAATATTTTTATATTATACTGCTATTTTTATGTATATACTGCGCTGAAACCCGCATTTCCTAAACTACTATGAAAGTTTTTGATCTTTTACCAACTTTTTCCTGTGATTTTTACTAGTTTCTTCTTTTCATATAACTATTTCTGCTCTTTTACCTACATTTTTCATGGAAAATCTGATTATTTTCTCAATATTTTTATATTATACTGCTATTTTTATGTATATACTGCGCTGAAACCCGCATTTCCTAAACTACTATGAAAGTTTTTGATCATTAACCAACTTTTTCCTGTGATTTTTACTAGTTGCTTTTTTTCATATAACTTTTTCTGCTCTTTTACCTACTTTTTTCATGGAAAATCTGATTATTTTCTCAATATTTTTATATTACATATATATATACTGCGCTGAAACCCGCATTTCCTAAACTACTATGAAAGTTTTTGATCTTTAACCAACTTTTTCCTGTGATTTTTACTAGTTTCTTCTTTTCATATAACTTTTTCTGCTCTTTTACCTACTTTTTTCATGGAAAATCTGATTATTTTCTCAATATTTTTATATTATACTGCTATTTTTATGTATATACTGCGCTGAAACCCGCATTTCCTAAACAACTATGAAAGTTTTTGATCTTTAACCAACTTTTTCCTGTCATTTTTACTAGTTTCTTCTTTTCATATAACTTTTTCTGCTCTTTTGCCTACTTTTTTCATGGAAAATCTTATTATTTTCTCAATATTTTTATATTATACTGCTATTTTTATGTATATACTGCGCTGAAACCCGCATTTCCTAAACTACTATGAAAGTTTTTGATCTTTAACCAACTTTTTCCTGTGATTTTTACTAGTTTCTTTTTTTCATTTTTCTGCTCTTTTACCTACTTTTTTCATGGAAAATCTGATTATTTTCTCAATATTTTTATATTATACTGCTATTTTTATGTATATACTGCGCTGAAACCCGCATTTCCTAAACAACTATGAAAGTTTTTGATCTTTAACCAACTTTTTCCTGTCATTTTTACTAGTTTCTTCTTTTCATATAACTTTTTCTGCTCTTTTGCCTACTTTTTTCATGGAAAATCTGATTATTTTCTCAATATTTTTATATTATACTGCTATTTTTATGTATATACTGCGCTGAAACCCGCATTTCCTAAACTACTATGAAAGTTTTTGATCTTTAACCAACTTTTTCCTGTCGTTTTTACTAGTTTCTTCTTTTCATATAACTATTTCTGCTCTTTTACCTACATTTTTCATGGAAAATCTGATTATTTTCTCAATATTTTTATATTATACTGCTATGTTTATATATATACTGCGCTAAAACCCGCATTTCCTAAAATACTATGAAAGTTTTTGATCTTTAACCAACTATTTCCTGTGATTTTTACTAGTTTCTTCTATTCATATAACTTTTTCTGCTCTCTTACCTACTTTTTTCATGGAAAATCTGATTATTTTCTCAATATTTTTATATTATATATATATACTGCGCTGAAACCCGCATTTCCTAAACTACTATGAAAGTTGTTGATCTTTAACCAACTTTTTCCTGTCATTTTTACTAGTTTCTTCTTTTCATATAACTTTTTCTGCTCTTTTGCCTACTTTTTTCATGGAAAATCTGATTATTTTCTCAATATTTTTATATTATGTATATATACTGCGCTGAAACCCGCATTTCCTAAACTACTATGAAAGTTGTTGATCTTTAACCAACTTTTTCCTGTCATTTTTACTAGTTTCTTCTTTTCATATAACTTTTTCTGCTCTTTTACCTACTTTTTTCATGGAAAATCTGATTATTTTCTCAATATTCTTATATTATACTGCTATTTTTATATATATACTGCGTTGAAACCCGCATTTCCTAAACTACTATGAAAGTTTTTGATCTTTAAGCAACTTTTTCCTGTGATTTTTACTAGTTTCTTCTTTTCATATAACTTTTTCTGCTCTTTTACCCACATTTTTCATGGAAAATCTGATTATTTTCTCAATAATTTTCTGTTATACTGTTGTTTTTATATATATAGTGCGCTGAAACCCGCATTTCCTGAACTACTATGAAAGTTTTTGATCTTTTACCAACTTTTTCCTGTCATTTTTACTAGTTTCTTCTTTTCATATAACTTTTTCTGCTCTTTTACCTACTTTTTTCATGGAAAATCTGATTATTTTCTCAATATTCTTATATTATACTGCTATTTTTATATATATACTGCGTTGAAACCCGCATTTCCTAAACTACTATGAAAGTTTTTGATCTTTAACCAACTATTTCCTGTGATTTTTACTAGTTTCTTCTTTTCATATAACTTTTTCTGCTCTTTTACCTACATTTTTCATGGAAAATCTGATTATTTTCTCAATATTTTTATATTATATATATATATATACTGCGCTGAAACCCGCATTTCCTAGACAACTATGAAAGTTTTTGATCTTTAGCCTACTTTTTCCTGTGATTTTTACTAGTTTCTTCTTTTCATATAACTTTTTCTGCTCTTTTACCTACTTTTTTCATGGAAAATCTGATTATTTTCTCAATATTTTTATGTTTTACTGCTATTTTTATGTATATACTGCGCTGAAACCCGCATTTCCTAAACTACTATGAAAGTTTTTGATCTTTAACCAACTTTTTCCTGTCATTTTTACTAGTTTCTTCTTTTCATATAACTTTTTCTGCTCTTTTACCTACTTTTTTCATGGAAAATCTGATTATTTTCTCAATATTTTTATATTATACTGCTATTTTTATGTATATACTGCGCTGAAACCCGCATTTCCTAAACTACTATGAAAGTTTTTGATCTTTTACCAACTTTTTCCTGTGATTTTTACTAGTTTCTTCTTTTCATATAACTATTTCTGCTCTTTTACCTACTTTTTTCATGGAAAATCTGATTATTTTCTCAATATTTTTATATTATACTGCTATTTTTATGTATATACTGCGCTGAAACCCGCATTTCCTAAACTACTATGAAAGTTTTTGATCATTAACCAACTTTTTCCTGTGATTTTTACTAGTTTCTTTTTTTCATATAACTTTTTCTGCTCTTTTACCTACTTTTTTCATGGAAAATCTGATTATTTTCTCAATATTTTTATATTACATATATATATACTGCGCTGAAACCCGCATTTCCTAAACTACTATGAAAGTTTTTGATCTTTAACCAACTTTTTCCTGTGATTTTTACTAGTTTCTTCTTTTCATATAACTTTTTCTGCTCTTTTACCTACTTTTTTCATGGAAAATCTGACTATTTTCTCAATATTTTTATATTATATTTATATACTGCGCTGAAACCCGCATTTCCTAAACTACTATGAAAGTTTTTGATTTTTAACCAACTTTTTCCTGTGATTTTTACTAGTTTCTTCTTTTCATATAACTTTTTCTGCTCTTTTACCTACTTTTTTCATGGAAAATCTGATTATTTTCTCAATATTTTTATATTATATATATATATACTGCACTGAAACCCGCATTTCCTAAGCTACTATGAAAGTTTTTAATCTTTAACCAACTTTTTTCCTGTCATTTTTACTAGTTTCTTCTTTTCATATAACTTTTTCTGCTCTTTTACCTACTTTTTTCATGGAAAATCTGATTATTTTCTCAATATTTTAATATAATATTTATATACTGCGCTGAAACCCGCATTTCCTTAACTACTATGAAAGTTTTTGATCTTTAACCAACTTTTTCCTGTGATTTTTACTAGTTTCTTCTTTTCATATAACTTTTTCTGCTCTTTTACCTACTTTTTTCATGGAAAATCTGATTATTTTCTCAATATTTTTATATTACATATATATATACTGCGCTGAAACCCGCATTTCCTAAACTACTATGAAAGTTGTTGATCTTTAACCAACTTTTTCCTGTGATTTTTACTAGTTTCTTCTTTTCATATAACTTTTTCTGCTCTTTTACCTACTTTTTTCATGGAAAATCTGATTATTTTCTCAATATTTTTATATTATACTGCTATTTTTATGTATATACTGCGCTGAAACCCGCATTTCCTAAACTACTATGAAAGTTTTTGATCTTTAGCCAACTTTTTCCTGTGATTTTTACTAGTTTCTTCTTTTCATATAACTTTTTCTGCTCTTTTACCTACTTTTTTCATGGAAAATCTGATTATTTTCTCAATATTTTTATATTACATATATATATACTGCGCTGAAACCCGCATTTCCTAAACTACTATGAAAGTTTTTGATCTTTAACCAACTTTTTCCTGTGATTTTTACTAGTTTCTTCTTTTCATATAACTTTTTCTGCTCTTTTACCTACTTTTTTCATGGAAAATCTGATTATTTTCTCAATATTTTTATATTATATATATATATACTGCACTGAAACCCGCATTTCCTAAGCTACTATGAAAGTTTTTAATCTTTAACCAACTTTTTTCCTGTCATTTTTACTAGTTTCTTCTTTTCATATAACTTTTTCTGCTCTTTTACCTACTTTTTTCATGGAAAATCTGATTATTTTCTCAATATTTTAATATAATATTTATATACTGCGCTGAAACCCGCATTTCCTTAACTACTATGAAAGTTTTTGATCTTTAACCAACTTTTTCCTGTGATTTTTACTAGTTTCTTCTTTTCATATAACTTTTTCTGCTCTTTTACCTACTTTTTTCATGGAAAATCTGACTATTTTCTCAATATTTTTATATTATATTTATATACTGCGCTGAAACCCGCATTTCCTAAACTACTATGAAAGTTTTTGATTTTTAACCAACTTTTTCCTGTGATTTTTACTAGTTTCTTCTTTTCATATAACTTTTTCTGCTCTTTTACCTACTTTTTTCATGGAAAATCTGATTATTTTCTCAATATTTTTATATTATACTATATATATACTGCACTGAAACCCGCATTTCCTAAGCTACTATGAAAGTTTTTAATCTTTAACCAACTTTTTTCCTGTCATTTTTACTAGTTTCTTCTTTTCATATAACTTTTTCTGCTCTTTTACCTACTTTTTTCATGGAAAATCTGATTATTTTCTCAATATTTTAATATAATATTTATATACTGCGCTGAAACCCGCATTTCCTTAACTACTATGAAAGTTTTTGATCTTTAACCAACTTTTTCCTGTGATTTTTACTAGTTTCTTCTTTTCATATAACTTTTTCTGCTCTTTTACCTACTTTTTTCATGGAAAATCTGATTATTTTCTCAATATTTTTATATTACATATATATATACTGCGCTGAAACCCGCATTTCCTAAACTACTATGAAAGTTGTTGATCTTTAACCAACTTTTTCCTGTGATTTTTACTAGTTTCTTCTTTTCATATAACTTTTTCTGCTCTTTTACCTACTTTTTTCATGGAAAATCTGATTATTTTCTCAATATTTTTATATTATACTGCTATTTTTATGTATATACTGCGCTGAAACCCGCATTTCCTAAACTACTATGAAAGTTTTTGATCTTTAGCCAACTTTTTCCTGTGATTTTTACTAGTTTCTTCTTTTCATATAACTTTTTCTGCTCTTTTACCTACATTTTTCATGGAAAATCTGATAATTTTCTCAATATTTTTATGTTATATATAAATACTGCGCTGAAACCCGCATTTCCTAAACTACTATGAAAGTTTTTGATCTTTAACCAACTTTTTCCTGTCATTTTTACTAGTTTCTTCTTTTCATATAACTTTTTCTGCTCTTTTACCTACTTTTTTCATGGAAAATCTGATTATTTTCTCAATATTTTTAAATTATATATATATACTGCGCTAAAAACCTGCATTTCCTGAACTACTATGAAAGTTTTTGATCTTTAATCAACTTTTTCCTGTGATTTTTACTAGTTTCTTCTTTTCATATAACTTTTTCTGCTCTTTTACCTACTTTTTTCATGGAAAATCTGATAATTTTCTCAATATTTTTATATTATATTTATATACTGCGCTGAAACCCGCATTTCCTGAACTACTATGAAAGTTTTTGATCTTTAACCAACTTTTTCCTGTCATTTTTACTAGTTTCTTCTTTTCATATAACTTTTTCTGCTCTTTTACCTACATTTTTCATGGAAAATCTGATAATTTTCTCAATATTTTTATATTATACTGCTATTTTTATGTATATACTGCGCTGAAACCCGCATTTCCTAAACTACTATGAAAGTTTTTGATCTTTTACCAACTTTTTCCTGTGATTTTTACTAGTTTCTTCTTTTCATATAACTATTTCTGCTCTTTTACCTACTTTTTTCATGGAAAATCTGATTATTTTCTCAATATTTTTATATTATACTGCTATTTTTATGTATATACTGCGCTGAAACCCGCATTTCCTAAACTACTATGAAAGTTTTTGATCATTAACCAACTTTTTCCTGTGATTTTTACTAGTTGCTTTTTTTCATATAACTTTTTCTGCTCTTTTACCTACTTTTTTCATGGAAAATCTGATTATTTTCTCAATATTTTTATATTACATATATATATACTGCGCTGAAACCCGCATTTCCTAAACTACTATGAAAGTTTTTGATCTTTAACCAACTTTTTCCTGTGATTTTTACTAGTTTCTTCTTTTCATATAACTTTTTCTGCTCTTTTACCTACTTTTTTCATGGAAAATCTGATTATTTTCTCAATATTTTTATATTATACTGCTATTTTTATGTATATACTGCGCTGAAACCCGCATTTCCTAAACAACTATGAAAGTTTTTGATCTTTAACCAACTTTTTCCTGTCATTTTTACTAGTTTCTTCTTTTCATATAACTTTTTCTGCTCTTTTGCCTACTTTTTTCATGGAAAATCTGATTATTTTCTCAATATTTTTATATTATACTGCTATTTTTATGTATATACTGCGCTGAAACCCGCATTTCCTAAACTACTATGAAAGTTTTTGATCTTTAACCAACTTTTTCCTGTGATTTTTACTAGTTTCTTTTTTTCATTTTTCTGCTCTTTTACCTACTTTTTTCATGGAAAATCTGATTATTTTCTCAATATTTTTATATTATACTGCTATTTTTATGTATATACTGCGCTGAAACCCGCATTTCCTAAACAACTATGAAAGTTTTTGATCTTTAACCAACTTTTTCCTGTCATTTTTACTAGTTTCTTCTTTTCATATAACTTTTTCTGCTCTTTTGCCTACTTTTTTCATGGAAAATCTGATTATTTTCTCAATATTTTTATATTATACTGCTATTTTTATGTATATACTGCGCTGAAACCCGCATTTCCTAAACTACTATGAAAGTTTTTGATCTTTAAACCAACTTTTTCCTGTCGTTTTTACTAGTTTCTTCTTTTCATATAACTATTTCTGCTCTTTTACCTACATTTTTCATGGAAAATCTGATTATTTTCTCAATATTTTTTTATATTATACTGCTATGTTTATATATATACTGCGCTAAAACCCGCATTTCCTAAAATACTATGAAAGTTTTTGATCTTTAACCAACTATTTCCTGTGATTTTTTACTAGTTTCTTCTATTCATATAACTTTTTCTGCTCTCTTACCTACTTTTTTTCATGGAAAATCTGATTATTTTCTCAATATTTTTATATTATATATATATACTGCGCTGAAACCGCATTTCCTAAACTACTATGAAAGTTGTTGATCTTTAACCAACTTTTTCCTGTCATTTTTACTAGTTTCTTCTTTTCATATAACTTTTTCTGCTCTTTTTGCCTACTTTTTTCATGGAAAATCTGATTATTTTCTCAATATTTTTATATTATGTATATACTATACTGCGCTGAAACCCGCATTTCCTAAACTACTATGAAAGTTGTTGATCTTTAACCAACTTTTTCCTGTCATTTTTACTAGTTTCTTCTTTTCATATAACTTTTTCTGCTCTTTTACCTACTTTTTTCATGGAAAATCTGATAATTTTCTCAATATTCTTATATTATACTGCTATTTTTATATATATACTGCGTTGAAACCCGCATTTCCTAAACTACTATGAAAGTTTTTGATCTTTAAGCAACTTTTTCCTGTGATTTTTACTAGTTTCTTCTTTTCATATAACTTTTTCTGCTCTTTTACCCACATTTTTCATGGAAAATCTGATTATTTTCTCAATAATTTTCTGTTATACTGTTGTTTTTATATATATAGTGCGCTGAAACCCGCATTTCCTGAACTACTATGAAAGTTTTTGATCTTTTACCAAACTTTTTCCTGTCCATTTTTTACTAGTTTCTTCTTTTCATATAACTTTTTCTGCTCTTTTACCTACTTTTTTCATGGAAAATCTGATTATTTTCTCAATATTCTTATATTATACTGCTATTTTTATATATATATACTGCGTTGAAACCCGCATTTCCTAAACTACTATGAAAGTTATGATCTTTAACCAACTATTTCCTGTGATTTTTACTAGTTTCTTCTTTTTCATATAACTTTTTCTGCTCTTTTACCTACATTTTTCATGGAAAATCTGATTATTTTCTCAATATTTTTATATTATATATATATATATACTGCGCTGAAACCCGCATTTCCTAGACAACTATGAAAGTTTTTGATCTTTAGCCTACTTTTTCCTGTGATTTTTACTAGTTCTTCTTTTCATATAACTTTTTCTGCTCTTTTACCTACTTTTTTCATGGAAAATCTGATTATTTTCTCAATATTTTTATATTTTACTGCTATTTTTTATGTATATACTGCGCTGAAACCCGCATTTCCTAAACTACTATGAAAGTTTTTGATCTTTAACCAACTTTTTCCTGTCATTTTTACTAGTTTCTTCTTTTCATATAACTTTTTCTGCTCTTTTACCTACTTTTTTCATGGAAAATCTGATTATTTTCTCAATATTTTTATATTATACTGCTATTTTTATGTATATACTGCGCTGAAACCCGCATTTCCTAAACTACTATGAAAGTTTTTGATCTTTTACCAACTTTTTCCTGTGATTTTTACTAGTTTCTTCTTTTCATATAACTATTTCTGCTCTTTACCTACTTTTTTTCATGGAAAATCTGATTATTTTCTCAATATTTTTATATTATACTGCTATTTTTATGTATTATACTGCGCTGAAACCCGCATTTCCCTAAACTACTATGAAAGTTTTTGATCATTAACCAACTTTTTCCCTGTGATTTTTACTAGTTTCTTTTTTTCATATAACTTTTTCTGCTCTTTTACCTACTTTTTTCATGGAAAATCTGATTATTTTCTCAATATTTTTATATAACATATATATATACTGCGCTGAAACCCGCATTTCCTAAACTACTATGAAAGTTTTTGATCTTTAACCAACTTTTTCCTGTGATTTTTACTAGTTTCTTCTTTTCATATAACTTTTTCTGCTCTTTTTACCTACTTTTTTCATGGAAAATCTGATTATTTTCTCAATATTTTTATATTATACTGCTATTTTTATGTATATACTGCGCTGAAACCCGCATTTCCTAAACAACTATGAAAGTTTTTGATCTTTAACCAACTTTTTCCTGTCATTTTTACTAGTTTCTTCTTTTTCATATAACTTTTTCTGCTCTTTTGCCTACTTTTTTCATGGAAAATCTGATTATTTTCTCAATATTTTTATATTATACTGCTATTTTTTATGTATATACTGCGCTGAAACCCGCATTTCCTAAACTACTATGAAGGTTTTTGATCTTTAACCAACTTTTTCCTGTGATTTTTACTAGTTTCTTTTTTTCATTTTTCTGCTCTTTTACCTACTTTTTTCATGGAAAATCTGATTATTTTCTCAATAGTTTTATATTATACTGCTATTTTTATGTATATACTGCGCTGAAACCCGCATTTCCTAAACAACTATGAAAGTTTTTGATCTTTAACCAACTTTTTCCTGTCATTTTTACTAGTTTCTTCTTTTCATATAACTTTTTCTGCTCTTTTGCCTACTTTTTTCATGGAAAATTCTGATTATTTTCTCAATATTTTTATATTATACTGCTATTTTTATGTATATACTGCGCTGAAAACCCGCATTTCCTAAACTACTATGAAAGTTTTGATCTTTAAACCAACTTTTTCCTGTGATTTTTACTAGTTTCTTTTTTTCATTTTTCTGCTCTTTTACCTACTTTTTTCATGGAAAATCTGATTATTTTCTCAATATTTTTATATTATACTGCTATTTTTATGTATATACTGCGCTGAAACCCGCATTTCCTAAACAACTATGAAAGTTTTTGATCTTTAACCAACTTTTTCCTGTCATTTTTACTAGTTTCTTCTTTTCATATAACTTTTTCTGCTCTTTTGCCTACTTTTTTTCATGGAAAATCTGATTATTTTCTCAATATTTTTATATTATACTGCTATTTTTATGTATATACTGCGCTGAAACCCGCATTTCCTAAACTACTATGAAAGTTTTTGATCTTTAACCAACTTTTTCCTGTCGTTTTTACTAGTTTCTTCTTTTCATATAACTATTTCTGCTCTTTTACATAAATTTTTCATGGAAAATCTGATTATTTTCTCAATATTTTTATATTATACTGCTATTTTTATATATATACTGCGCTAAAACCCCGCATTTCCTAAAATACTATGAAAGTTTTTGATCTTTAACCAACTATTTCCTGTGATTTTTACTAGTTTCTTCTATTCATATAACTTTTTCTGCTCTCTTACCTACTTTTTTCATGGAAAATCTGATTATTTTCTCAATATTTTTATATTATATATATATACCTGCGCTGAAACCCGCATTTCCTAAACTACTATGAAAGTTGTTGATCTTTAACCAACTTTTTCCTGTCATTTTTACTAGTTTCTTCTTTTCATATAACTTTTTTCTGCTCTTTTACCTACTTTTTTTCATGGAAAATCTGATTATTTTCTCAATATTTTTATATTATGTATATATACTGCGCTGAAAACCCCGCATTTCCTAACTACTATGAAAGTTTTTGATCTCTAACCAACTTTTTCCTGTGATTTTTACTAGTTTCTTCTTTTCATATAACTTTTTCTGCTCTTTTACCTACTTTTTTCATGGAAAATCTGATTATTTTCTCAATATTCTTATATTATATTGCTATTTTTATATATATACTGCGTTGAAACCCGCATTTCCTAAACTACTATGAAAGTTTTTGATCTTTAAGCAACTTTTTCCTGTGATTTTTACTAGTTTCTTCTTTTCATATAACTATTTCTGCTCTTTTACCTACATTTTTCATGGAAAATCTGATTATTTTCTCAATATTTTTATATTATACTGCTATTTTTATATATATACTGCGCTAAAACCCGCATTTCCTAAAATACTATGAAAGTTTTTGATCTTTAACCAACTATTTCCTGTGATTTTTACTAGTTTCTTCTTTTCATATAACTTTTTCTGCTCTTTTACCTACATTTTTCATGGAAAATCTGATTATTTTCTCAATATTTTTATATTATATATATATATATACTGCGCTGAAACCCGCATTTCCTAGACAACTATGAAAGTTTTTGATCTTTAGCCAACTTTTTCCTGTGATTTTTACTAGTTTCTTCTTTTCATATAACTTTTTCGGCTCTTTTACCTACTTTTTTTCATGGAAATCTGATTATTTTCTCAATACTTTTATATTATACTGCTATTTTTATGTATATACTGCGCTGAAACCCGCATTTCCTAAACTACTATGAAAGTTTTTGATCTTTAACCAACTTTTTCCTGTGATTTTTTCTAGTTTCTTCTTTTCATATAACTTTTTCTGCTCTTTTACCTACTTTTTTCATGGAAAATCTGATTATTTTCTCAATATTTTTATATTACATATATATATACTACGCTGAAACCCGCATATCCAATATTTTTCCTGTGATTTTTACTAGTTTCTTCTTTTCATATAACTTTTTCTGCTCTTTTACCTACTTTTTTCATGGAAAATCTGATTATTTTCTCAATATTTTTATATTATACTGCTATGTTTATGTATATACTGCGCTGAAACCCACATTTCCTAAACTACTATGAAAGTTTTTGATCTTTAACCAACTTTTTCCTGTCATTTTTACTAGTTTCTTCTTTTCATATAACTTTTTTCTGCTCTTTTACCTACTTTTTTCATGGAAAATCTGATTATTTTCTCAATATTTTTATATTATACTGCTATTTTTATATATATACTGCGCTGAAACCCGCATTTCCTAAACTACTATGAAAGTTTTTGATCTTAAACCAACTTTTTCCTGTGATTTTTACTAGTTTCTTCTTTTCATATAACTTTTTCTGCTCTTTTACCTATATTATATTATTTTCTCAATATTTTTATTTTACATATATATATACTGCGCTGAAACCCGCATTTCCTAATCTACTATGAAAGTTTTTGATCTTTAACCAACTTTTTCCTGTGATTTTTACTAGTTTCTTCTTTTCATATAACTTTTTCTGCTCTTTTACCTACATTTTTCATGGAAAATCTGATAATTTTCTCAATATTTTTATATTATATATATATACTGCGCTGAAACCCGCATTTCCTAAACTACTATGAAAGTTTTTGATCTTTAGCCAACTTTTTCCTGTGATTTTTACTAGTTTCTTCTTTTCATATAACTTTTTCTGCTCTTTTACCTACATTTTTCATGGAAAATCTGATTATTTTCTCAATATTTTTATATTATACTGCTATTTTTATGTATATACTGCGCTGAAACCCGCATTTCCTAAACTACTATGAAAGTTTTTGATCTTTAAGCAACTTTTTCCTGTGATTTTTACTAGTTTCTTCTTTTCATATAACTATTTCTGCTCTTTTTACCTACATTTTTCATGGAAAATCTGATTATTTTCTCAATATTTTTATATTATACTGCTATTTTTATATATATACTGCGCTAAAACCCGCATTTCCTAAAA
>CAKAIZ010000504.1:0-38036 GCA_916610145.1 Eristalis arbustorum
AGCTCATCTTCCAACCCACACGCGTGGAGATGTTATCGTGCATGTACCCACTGACTCTAAGACTCTGGGATGGAAAAAGTTGGCGGGTGATTAGTAGGGCACCATAGCTCATAGCTCATCTTCCATAGCTCATCTTCCAACCCACACGCGTGGAGATGTTATCGTGCATGTACCTATTGACTCCAAGACTCTGGGATGGAAAAAGTTGGCGGTGGTCAGCAGGGCAATCTTTAAGGTTTCCATAGCTCATCTTCCAACCCACACGCGTGGAGATGTTATCGTGCATGTACCCATTGACTCTGAGACTCTGGGATGGAAAAAGTTGGCGGTGATTAGTAGGGCAATTTTGAAGGTTTCCATAGCTCATCTTCCAACACACACGCGTGGAGATGTTATCGTGCATGTACCCACTGACTCTAAGACTCTGGGATGGAAAAAGTTGGCGGTGATTAGTAGGGCACCATAGCTCATAGCTCATCTTCCATAGCTCATTTTCCAACCCACACGCGTGGAGATGTTATCGTGCATGTACCCATTGACTCTAAGACTCTGGGATGGAAAAAGTTGGCGGTGATTAGTAGGGCACCATAGCTCATAGCTCATCTTCCATAGCTCATCTTCCAACCACACGCGTGGAGATGTTATCGTGCATGTACCCATTGACTCTGAGACTCTGGGATGGAAAAAGTTGGCGGTGGTCAGTAGGGCAATTTTGAACGCTTCCATAGCTCATCTTCCAATCCACACGGGCGGTGATGTTATCGTGCATGTACCCATTGACTATGAGACTCTGGGATGGCAAAAGTTGGCGGTGATTAGTAGGGCACCATAGCTCAAAGCTCATCTTCCATAGCTCATTTTCCAACCCACACGCGTGGAGATGTTATCGTGCATGTACCCATTGACTCTGAGACTCTGGGATGGAAAAAGTTGGCGGTGATTAGTAGGGCAATTTTGAAGGTTTCCATAGCTCATCTTCCAACCCACACGCGTGGAGATGTTATCGTGCATGTACCCATTGACTCTAAGACTCTGGGATGGAAAAAGTTGGCGGTGATTAGTAGGGCACCATAGCTCATAGCTCATCTTCCATAGCTCATCTTCCAACCCACACGCGTGGAGATGTTATCGTGCATGTACCTATTGACTCTAAGACTCTCGGATGGAAAAAGTTGGCGTTGAGTAGTAGGGCACCATAGCTCATAGCTCATCTTCCATAGCTCATCTTCCAACCCACACGCGTGGAGATGTTATCGTGCATGTACCCATTGACTCTGAGACTCTGGGATGGAAAAAGTTGGCGGTGATTAGTAGGGTACCATAGCTCATAGCTCATCTTCCATAGCTCATCTTCCAACCCACACGCGTGGAGATGTTATCGTGCATGTACCCATTGACTCTGAGACTCTGGGATGGAAAAAGTTGGCGTTGAGTAGTAGGGCACCATAGCTCATAGCTCATCTTCCATAGCTCATTTTCCAACCCACACGCGTGAAGATGTTTTCGTGCATGTACCCATTGACTCTGAGACTCTGGGATGGAAAAAGTTGGCGGTGATTAGTAGGGCAATTTTGAAGGTTTCCATAGCTCATCTTCCAACCCACACGCGTGGAGATGTTATCGTGCATGTACCCACTGACTCTAAGACTCTGGGATGGAAAAAGTTGGCAGTGATTAGTAGGGCACCATAGCTCATAGCTCATCTTCCATAGCTCATCTTCCAACCCACACGCGTGGAGATGTTATCGTGCATGTACCCATTGACTCTGAGACTCTGGGATGGAAAAAGTTGGCGGTGGTCAGTAGGGCAATTTTGAACGCTTCCATAGCTCATCTTCCAATCCACACGGGCGGTGATGTTATCGTGCATGTACCCATTGACTCTGAGACTCTGGGATGGAAAAAGTTGGCGGTGATTAGTAGGGCAATTTTGAAGGTTTCCATAACTCATCTTCCAACCCACACGCGTGGAGATGTTATCGTGCATGTACCCATTGACTCTGAGACTCTGGGATGGAAAAAGTTGGCGGTGATTAGTAGGGCACCATAGCTCATAGCTCATCTTCCATAGCTCATCTTCCAACCCACACGCGTGGAGATGTTATCGTGCATGTACCCATTGACTTTGAGACTCTGGGATGGAAAAAGTTGGCGGTGATTAGTAGGGCACCATAGCTCATAGCTTATCTTCCATAGCTCATCTTCCAACCCACACGAGTGGAGATGTTATCGTGCATGTACCTATTGACTCCAAGACTCTGGGATGGAAAAAGTTGGCGGTGGTCAGCAGGGCAATCTTTAAGGTTTCCATAGCTCATCTTCCAACCCACACGCGTGGAGATGTTATCGTGCATGTACCCACTGACTCTAAGACTCTGGGATGGAAAAAGTTGGCGGTGATTAGTAGGGCACCATAGCTCATAGCTCATCTTCCATAGCTCATCTTCCAACCCACACGCGTGGAGATGTTATCGTGCATGTACCCATTGACTCTGAGACTCTGGGATGGAAAAAGTTGGCGTTGAGTAGTAGGGCACCATAGCTCATAGCTCATCTTCCATAGCTCATCTTCCAACCCACACGCGTGGAGATGTTATCGTGCATGTACCCATTGACTCTGAGACTCTGGGATGGAAAAAGTTGGCGGTGATTAGTAGGGCAATTTTGAAGGTTTCCATAGCTCATCTCCCAACCCACACGCGTGGAGATGTTATCGTGCATGTACCCATTGACTCTAAGACTCTGGGATGGAAAAAGTTGGCGGTGATTAGTAGGGCACCATAGCTCATAGCTCATCTTCCATAGCTCATCTTCCAACCCACACGCGTGGAGATGTTATCGTGCATGTACCTATTGACTCTAAGACTCTCGGATGGAAAAAGTTGGCGTTGAGTAGTAGGGCACCATAGCTCATAGCTCATCTTCCATAGCTCATCTTCCATAGCTCATCTTCCAACCCACACGCGTGGAGATGTTATCGTGCATGTACCCACTGACTCTAAGACTCTGGGATGGAAAAAGTTGGCGGTGATTAGTAGGGCAATTTTGAAGGTTTCCATAGCTCATCTTCCAACCCACACGCGTGGAGATGTTATCGTGCATGTACCCATTGACTCTAAGACTCTGGGATGGAAAAAGTTGGCGGTGATTAGTAGGGCACCATAGCTCATAGCTCATCTTCCATAGCTCATCTTCCAACCCACACGCGTGGAGATGTTATCGTGCATGTACCCATTGACTCTGAGACTCTGGGATGGAGAAAGTTGGCGTTGAGTAGTAGGGCACCATAGCTCATAGCTCATCTTCCATAGCTTATCTTCCAACCCACACGCGTGGAGATGTTATCGTGCATGTACCCATTGACTCTGAGACTCTGGGATGGAAAAAGTTGGCGGTGATTAGTAGGGCAATTTTGAAGGTTTCCATAGCTCATCTTCCAACCCACACGCGTGGAGATGTTATCGTGCATGTACCCATTGACTCTGAGACTCTGGGATGGAAAAAGTTGGCGTTGAGTAGTAGGGCACCATAGCTCATAGCTCATCTTCCAACCCACACGCGTGGAGATGTTATCGTGCATGTACCTATTGACTCTAAGACTCTCGGATGGAAAAAGTTGGCCGTGGTCAGCAGGGCAATTTTGAAGGTTTCCATAGCTCATCTTCCAACCCACACGCGTGGAGATGTTATCGTGCATGTACCCACTGACTCTAAGACTCTGGGATGGAAAAAGTTGGCGGTGATTAGTAGGGCACCATAGCTCATAGCTCATTTTCCATAGCTCATCTTCCAACCCACACGCGTGGAGATGTTATCGTGCATGTACCCACTGACTCTAAGACTCTGGGATGGAAAAAGTTGGCGGTGATTAGTAGGGCACCATAGCTCATAGCTGATCTTCCATAGCTCATCTTCCAACCCACAGGCGTGGAGATGTTATCGTGCATGTACCCATTGACTCTAAGACTCTGGGATGGAAAAAGTTGGCGGTGATTAGTAGGGCACCATAGCTCATAGCTCATCTTCCATAGCTCATCTTCCAACCCACACGCGTGGAGATGTTATCGTGCATGTACCCACTAACTGTAAGACTCTGGGATGGAAAAAGTTGGCGGTGATTAGTAGCAATTTTGAAGGTTTCCATAGCTCATCTTCCAACCCACACGCGTGGAGATGTTATCGTGCATGTACCCGCTGACTCTAAGACTCTGGGATGGAAAAAGTTGGCGGTGATTAGTAGGGCACCATAGCTCATAGCTGATCTTCCATAGCTCATCTTCCAACCCACACGCGTGGAGATGTTATCGTGCATGTACCCATTGACTCTAAGACTCTGGGATGGAAAAAGTTGGCGGTGGTCAGCAGGGCAATTTTTAAGGTTTCCATAGCTCATCTTCCAACCCACACGCGTGGAGATGTTATCGTGCATGTACCCATTGACTCTAAGACTCTGGGATGGAAAAAGTTGGCGGTGATTAGTAGGGCACCATAGCTCATAGCTCATCTTCCATAGCTCAGCTTCCAACCCACACGCGTGGAGATGTTATCGTGCATGTACCCATTGACTCTGAGACTCTGGGATGGAAAAAGTTGGGGGTGATTAGTAGGGCACCATAGCTCATAGCTCATCTTCCATAGCTCATCTTCCAACCCACACGCGTGGAGATGTTATCGTGCATGTACCCATTGACTCTGAGACTCTGGGATGGAAAAAGTTGGCGGTGGTCAGTAGGGCAATTTTGAACGCTTCCATAGCTCATCTTCCAACCCACACGCGTGGAGATGTTATCGTGCATGTACCCACTGACTCTAAGACTCTGGGATGGAAAAAGTTGGCGGTGATTAGTAGGGCACCATAGCTCATAGCTCATCTTCCATAGCTCATCTTCCAACCCACACGCGTGGAGATGTTATCGTGCATGTACCCATTGACTCTAAGACTCTGGGATGGAAAAAGTTGGCGGTGATTAGTAGGGCAATTTTGAAGGTTTCCATAGCTCATCTTCCAACCCACACGCGTGGAGATGTTATCGTGCATGTACCCATTGACTCTAAGACTCTGGGATGGAAAAAGTTGGCGGTGATTAGTAGGGCAATTTTGAAGGTTTCCATAGCGCATCTTCCAACCCACACGCGTGGAGATGTTATCGTGCATGTACCTATTGACTCTAAGACTCTCGGATGGAAAAAGTTGGCGGTGATTAGTAGGGCACCATAGCTCATAGCTCATCTTCCATAGCTCATCTTCCAACCCACACGCGTGGAGATGTTATCGTGCATGTACCCATTGACTCTAAGACTCTGGGATGGAAAAAGTTGGCGGTGATTAGTAGGGCAATTTTGAAGGTTTCCATAGCTCATCTTCCAACCCACACGCGTGGAGATGTTATCGTGCATGTACCTATTGACTCTAAGACTCTCGGATGGAAAAAGTTGGCGGTGATTAGTAGGGCACCATAGCTCATAGCTCATCTTCCATAGCTCATCTTCCAACCCACACGCGTGGAGATGTTATCGTGCATGTACCCACTGACTCTAAGACTCTGGTATGGAAAAAGTTGGCGGTGATTAGTAGGGCAATTTTGAAGGTTTCCATAGCTCATCTTCCAACCCACACGCGTGGAGATGTTATCGTGCATGTACCCATTGACTCTAAGACTCTGGGATGGAAAAAGTTGGCGGTGATTAGTAGGGCACCATAGCTCATAGCTGATCTTCCATAGCTCATCTTCCAACCCACACGCGTGGAGATGTTATCGTGCATGTACCCATTGACTCTAAGACTCTGGGATGGAAAAAGTTGGCGGTGATTAGTAGGGCACCATAGCTCATAGCTCATCTTCCATAGCTCATCTTCCAACCCACACGCGTGGAGATGTTATCGTGCATGTACCCATTGACTCTAAGACTCTGGGATGGAAAAAGTTGGCGGTGGTCAGCAGGGCAATTTTTAAGGTTTCCATAGCTCATCTTCCAACCCACACGCGTGGAGATGTTATCGTGCATGTACCCATTGACTCTGAGACTCTGGGATGGAAAAAGTTGGCGGTGATTAGTAGGGCACCATAGCTCATAGCTCATCTTCCATAGCTCATCTTCCAACCCACACGCGTGGAGATGTTATCGTGCATGTACCCATTGACTCTGAGACTCTGGGATGGAAAAAGTTGGCGGTGATTAGTAGGGCAATTTTGAAGGTTTCCATAGCTCATCTTCCAACCCACACGCGTGGAGATGTTATCGTGCATGTACCCATTGACTCTAAGACTCTGGGATGGAAAAAGTTGGCGGTGATTAGTAGGGCACCATAGCTCATAGCTCATCTTCCATAGCTCATTTTCCAACCCACACGCGTGGAGATGTTATCGTGCATGTACCCATTGACTCTGAGACTCTGGGATGGAAAAAGTTGGCGGTGATTAGTAGGGCACCATAGCTCATAGCTCATCTTCCATAGCTCATCTTCCATAGCTCATCTTCCAACCCACACGGGTGGTGATGTTATCGTGCATGTACCCATTGACTCTAAGACTCTGGGATGGAAAAAGTTGGCGGTGATTAGTAGGGCACCATAGCTCATAGCTCATCTTCCATAGCTCATCTTCCAACCCACACGCGTGGAGATATTATCGTGCATGTACCCATTGACTCTGAGACTCTATGATGGAAAAAGTTGGCGGTGGTCAGTAGGGCAATTTTGAACGCTTCCATAGCTCATCTTCCAATCCACACGGGCGGTGATGTTATCGTGCATGTACCCATTGACTCTGAGACTCTGGGATGGAAAAAGTTGGCGGTGATTAGTAGGGCACCATAGCTCATAGCTCATCTTCCATAGCTCATTTTCCAACCCACACGCGTGGAGATGTTTTCGTGCATGTACCCATTGACTCTGAGACTCTGGGATGGAAAAAGTTGGCGGTGATTAGTAGGGCAATTTTGAAGGTTTCCATAGCTCATCTTCCAACCCACACGCGTGGAGATGTTATCGTGCATGTACCCATTGACTCTAAGACTCTGGGATGGAAAAAGTTGGCGGTGATTAGTAGGGCACCATAGCTCATAGCTCATCTTCCATAGCTCATTTTCCAACCCACACGCGTGGAGATGTTATCGTGCATGTACCCATTGACTCTGAGACTCTGGGATGGAAAAAGTTGGCGGTGATTAGTAGGGCAATTTTGAAGGTTTCCATAGCTCATCTTCCAACCCACACGCGTGGAGATGTTATCGTGCATGTACCCATTGACTCTAAGACTCTGGGATGGAAAAAGTTGGCGGTGATTAGTAGGGCACCATAGCTCATAGCTCATCTTCCATAGCTCATTTTCCAACCCACACGCGTGGAGATGTTATCGTGCATGTACCCATTGACTCTGAGACTCTGGGATGGAAAAAGTTGGCGGTGATTAGTAGGGCACCATAGCTCATAGCTCATCTTCCATAGCTCATCTTCCATAGCTCATCTTCCAACCCACACGGGTGGTGATGTTATCGTGCATGTACCCATTGACTCTAAGACTCTGGGATGGAAAAAGTTGGCGGTGATTAGTAGGGCACCATAGCTCATAGCTCATCTTCCATAGCTCATCTTCCAACCCACACGCGTGGAGATGTTATCGTGCATGTACCCATTGACTCTAAGACTCTGGGATGGAAAAAGTTGGCGGTGGTCAGCAGGGCAATTTTTAAGGTTTCCATAGCTCATCTTCCAACCCACACGCGTGGAGATGTTATCGTGCATGTACCCATTGACTCTGAGACTCTGGGATGGAAAAAGTTGGCGGTGATTAGTAGGGCACCATAGCTCATAGCTCATCTTCCATAGCTCATCTTCCAACCCACACGCGTGGAGATGTTATCGTGCATGTACCCATTGACTCTGAGACTCTGGGATGGAAAAAGTTGGCGGTGATTAGTAGGGCAATTTTGAAGGTTTCCATAGCTCATCTTCCAACCCACACGCGTGGAGATGTTATCGTGCATGTACCCATTGACTCTAAGACTCTGGGATGGAAAAAGTTGGCGGTGATTAGTAGGGCACCATAGCTCATAGCTCATCTTCCATAGCTCATTTTCCAACCCACACGCGTGGAGATGTTATCGTGCATGTACCCATTGACTCTGAGACTCTGGGATGGAAAAAGTTGGCGGTGATTAGTAGGGCACCATAGCTCATAGCTCATCTTCCATAGCTCATCTTCCATAGCTCATCTTCCAACCCACACGGGTGGTGATGTTATCGTGCATGTACCCATTGACTCTAAGACTCTGGGATGGAAAAAGTTGGCGGTGATTAGTAGGGCACCATAGCTCATAGCTCATCTTCCATAGCTCATCTTCCAACCCACACGCGTGGAGATATTATCGTGCATGTACCCATTGACTCTGAGACTCTATGATGGAAAAAGTTGGCGGTGGTCAGTAGGGCAATTTTGAACGCTTCCATAGCTCATCTTCCAATCCACACGGGCGGTGATGTTATCGTGCATGTACCCATTGACTCTGAGACTCTGGGATGGAAAAAGTTGGCGGTGATTAGTAGGGCACCATAGCTCATAGCTCATCTTCCATAGCTCATTTTCCAACCCACACGCGTGGAGATGTTTTCGTGCATGTACCCATTGACTCTGAGACTCTGGGATGGAAAAAGTTGGCGGTGATTAGTAGGGCAATTTTGAAGGTTTCCATAGCTCATCTTCCAACCCACACGCGTGGAGATGTTATCGTGCATGTACCCATTGACTCTAAGACTCTGGGATGGAAAAAGTTGGCGGTGATTAGTAGGGCACCATAGCTCATAGCTCATCTTCCATAGCTCATTTTCCAACCCACACGCGTGGAGATGTTATCGTGCATGTACCCATTGACTCTGAGACTCTGGGATGGAAAAAGTTGGCGGTGATTAGTAGGGCAATTTTGAAGGTTTCCATAGCTCATCTTCCAACCCACACGCGTGGAGATGTTATCGTGCATGTACCCATTGACTCTAAGACTCTGGGATGGAAAAAGTTGGCGGTGATTAGTAGGGCACCATAGCTCATAGCTCATCTTCCATAGCTCATTTTCCAACCCACACGCGTGGAGATGTTATCGTGCATGTACCCATTGACTCTGAGACTCTGGGATGGAAAAAGTTGGCGGTGATTAGTAGGGCACCATAGCTCATAGCTCATCTTCCATAGCTCATCTTCCATAGCTCATCTTCCAACCCACACGGGTGGTGATGTTATCGTGCATGTACCCATTGACTCTAAGACTCTGGATGGAAAAAGTTGGCGGTGATTAGTAGGGCACCATAGCTCATAGCTCATCTTCCATAGCTCATCTTCCAACCCACACGCGTGGAGATATTATCGTGCATGTACCCATTGACTCTGAGACTCTATGATGGAAAAAGTTGGCGGTGGTCAGTAGGGCAATTTTGAACGCTTCCATAGCTCATCTTCCAATCCACACGGGCGGTGATGTTATCGTGCATGTACCCATTGACTCTGAGACTCTGGGATGGAAAAAGTTGGCGGTGATTAGTAGGGCACCATAGCTCATAGCTCATCTTCCATAGCTCATTTTCCAACCCACACGCGTGGAGATGTTTTCGTGCATGTACCCATTGACTCTGAGACTCTGGGATGGAAAAAGTTGGCGGTGATTAGTAGGGCAATTTTGAAGGTTTCCATAGCTCATCTTCCAACCCACACGCGTGGAGATGTTATCGTGCATGTACCCATTGACTCTAAGACTCTGGGATGGAAAAAGTTGGCGGTGATTAGTAGGGCAATTTTGAAGGTTTCCATAGCTCATCTTCCAACCCACACGGGTGGTGATGTTATCGTGCATGTACCCATTGACTCTGAGACTCTGGGATGGAAAAAGTTGGCGGTGATTAATAGGGCACCATAGCTCATAGCTCATCTTCCATAGCTCATTTTCCAACCCACACGCGTGGAGATGTTTTCGTGCATGTACCCATTGACTCTGAGACTCTGGGATGGAAAAAGTTGGCGGTGATTAGTAGGGCAATTTTGAAGGTTTCCATAGCTCATCTTCCAACCCACACGCGTGGAGATGTTATCGTGCATGTACCCATTGACTCTAAGACTCTGGGATGGAAAAAGTTGGCGGTGATTAGTAGGGCACCATAGCTCATAGCTCATCTTCCATAGCTCATCTTCCAACCCACACGCGTGGAGATGTTATCGTGCATGTACCCATTGACTCTGAGACTCTGGGATGGAAAAAGTTGGCGGTGATTAGTAGGGCACCATAGCTCATAGCTCATCTTCCAACCCACACGCGTGGAGATGTTATCGTGCATGTACCCATTGACTCTGAGACTCTGGGATGGAAAAAGTTGGCGGTGATTAGTAGGGCAATTTTGAAGGTTTCCATAGCTCATCTTCCAACCCACACGCGTGGAGATGTTATCGTGCATGTACCCACTGACTCTAAGACTCTGGGATGGAAAAAGTTGGCGGTGATTAGTAGGGCACCATAGCTCATAGCTCATCTTCCATAGCTCATCTTCCAACCCACACGGGTGGAGATGTTATCGTGCATGTACCTATTGACTCTAAGACTCTGGGATGGAAAAAGTTGGCGGTGATTAGTAGGGCACCATAGCTCATAGCTGATCTTCCATAGCTCATCTTCCAACCCACACGCGTGGAGATGTTATCGTGCATGTACCAATTGACTCTGAGACTCTGGGATGGCAAAAGTTGGCGGTGATTAGTAGGGCAATTTTGAAGGTTTCCATAGCTCATCTTCCAACCCACACGCGTGGAGATGTTATCGTGCATGTACCCATTGACTCTAAGACTCTGGGATGGAAAAAGTTGGCGGTGATTAGTAGGGCAATTTTGAAGGTTTCCATAGCTCATCTTCCAACCCACACGCGTGGAGATGTTATCGTGCATGTACCCATTGACTCTAAGACTCTGGGATGGAAAAAGTTGGCGGTGATTAGTAGGGCAATTTTGAAGGTTTCCATAGCTCATCTTCCAACCCACACGCGTGGAGATGTTATCGTGCATGTACCCATTGACTCTGAGACTCTGGGATGGAAAAAGTTGGCGGTGATTAGTAGGGCACCATAGCTCATAGCTCATCTTCCATAACTCATCTTCCAACCCACACGCGTGGAGATGTCATCGTGCATGTACCCATTGACTCTAAGACTCTGGGATGGAAAAAGTTGGCGGTGATTAGTAGGGCAATTTTGAAGGTTTCCATAGCTCATCTTCCAACCCACAAGCGTGGAGATATTATCGTGCATGTACCCATTGACTCTGAGACTCTGGGATGGAAAAAGTTGGCGGTGATTAGTAGGGCACCATAGCTCATAGCTCATCTTCCATAGCTCATCTTCCAACCCACACGCGTGGAGATGTTATCGTGCATGTACCCATTGACTCTAAGACTCTGGGATGGAAAAAGTTGGCGGTGATTAGTAGGGCACCATAGCTCATACCTCATCTTCCATAGCTCATCTTCCAACCCACACGCGTGGAGATGTTATCGTGCATGTACCCATTGACTCTGAGACTCTGGGATGGAAAAAGTTGGCGGTGATTAGTAGGGCACCATAGCTCATAGCTCATCTTCCAACCCACACGCGTGGAAATGTTATCGTGCATGTACCCATTGACTCTAAGACTCTGGGATGGAAAAACTTGGCGGTGATTAGTAGGGCAATTTTGAAGGTTTCCATAGCTCATCTTCCAACCCACACGCGTGGAGATATAATCGTGCATGTACCCATTGACTCTAAGACTCTGGGATGGAAAAAGTTGGCGGTGATTAGTAGGGCACCATAGCTCATAGCTCATCTTCCAACCCACACGCGTGGAGATGTTATCGTGCATGTACCCATTGACTCTGAGACTCTGGGATGGAAAAAGTTGGCGGTGGTCAGTAGGGCAATTTTGAACGCTTCCATAGCTCATCTTCCAATCCACACGGGCGGTGATGTTATCGTGCATGTAGCCACTGACTCTGAGACTCTGGGATGGAAAAAGTTGGCGGTGGTCAGTAGGGCAATTTTGAACGCTTCCATAGCTCATCTTCCAACCCACACGCGTGGAGATATTATCGTGCATGTACCCATTGACTCTAAGACTCTGGGATGGAAAAAGTTGGCGGTGATTAGTAGGGCACCATAGCTCATAGCTCATCTTCCAACCCACATGCGTGGAGATGTTATCGTGCATGTACCCATTGACTCTAAGACTCTGGGATGGAAAAAGTTGGCGGTGGTCAGCAGGGCAATTTTTAAGGTTTCCATAGCTCATCTTCCAACCCACACGCGTGGAGATGTTATCGTGCATGTACCCATTGACTCTGAGACTCTGGGATGGAAAAAGTTGGCGGTGATTAGTAGGGCACCATAGCTCATAGCTCATCTTCCATAGCTCATCTTCCAACCCACACGCGTGGTGATGTTATCGTGCATGTACCCATTGACTCTGAGACTCTGGGATGGAAAAAGTTGGCGGTGATTAGTAGGGCAATTTTGAAGGTTTCCATAGCTCATCTTCCAACCCACACGCGTGGAGATGTTATCGTGCATGTACCCATTGACTCTAAGACTCTGGGATGGAAAAAGTTGGCGGTGATTAGTAGGGCACCATAGCTCATAGCTCATCTTCCATAGCTCATCTTCCAACCCACACGCGTGGTGATGTTATCGTGCATGTACCCATTGACTCTGAGACTCTGGGATGGAAAAAGTTGGCGGTGGTCAGTAGGGCAATTTTGAACGCTTCCATAGCTCATCTTCCAATCCACACGGGCGGTGATGTTATCGTGCATGTAGCCACTGACTCTGAGACTCTGGGATGGAAAAAGTTGGCGGTGGTCAGTAGGGCAATTTTGAACGCTTCCATAGCTCATCTTCCAACCCACACGCGTGGAGATATTATCGTGCATGTACCCATTGACTCTAAGACTCTGGGATGGAAAAAGTTGGCGGTGATTAGTAGGGCACCATAGCTCATAGCTCATCTTCCATAGCTCATCTTCCAACCCACATGCGTGGAGATGTTATCGTGCATGTACCCATTGACTCTAAGACTCTGGGATGGAAAAAGTTGGCGGTGGTCAGCAGGGCAATTTTTAAGGTTTCCATAGCTCATCTTCCAACCCACACGCGTGGAGATGTTACCGTGCATGTACCCATTGACTCTGAGACTCTGGGATGGAAAAAGTTGGCGGTGATTAGTAGGGCACCATAGCTCATAGCTCATCTTCCATAGCTCATCTTCCATAGCTCATCTTCCAACCCACACGGGTGGTGATGTTATCGTGCATGTACCCATTGACTCTAAGACTCTGGGATGGAAAAAGTTGGCGGTGATTAGTAGGGCACCATAGCTCATAGCTCATCTTCCATAGCTCATCTTCCAACCCACACGCGTGGAGATATTATCGTGCATGTACCCATTGACTCTGAGACTCTATGATGGAAAAAGTTGGCGGTGGTCAGTAGGGCAATTTTGAACGCTTCCATAGCTCATCTTCCAATCCACACGGGCGGTGATGTTATCGTGCATGTACCCATTGACTCTGAGACTCTGGGATGGAAAAAGTTGGCGGTGATTAGTAGGGCACCATAGCTCATAGCTCATCTTCCATAGCTCATTTTCCAACCCACACGCGTGGAGATGTTTTCGTGCATGTACCCATTGACTCTGAGACTCTGGGATGGAAAAAGTTGGCGGTGATTAGTAGGGCAATTTTGAAGGTTTCCATAGCTCATCTTCCAACCCACACGCGTGGAGATGTTATCGTGCATGTACCCATTGACTCTAAGACCCTGGGATGGAAAAAGTTGGCGGTGATTAGTAGGGCAATTTTGAAGGTTTCCATAGCTCATCTTCCAACCCACACGGGTGGTGATGTTATCGTGCATGTACCCATTGACTCTGAGACTCTGGGATGGAAAAAGTTGGCGGTGATTAATAGGGCACCATAGCTCATAGCTCATCTTCCATAGCTCATTTTCCAACCCACACGCGTGGAGATGTTTTCGTGCATGTACCCATTGACTCTGAGACTCTGGGATGGAAAAAGTTGGCGGTGATTAGTAGGGCAATTTTGAAGGTTTCCATAGCTCATCTTCCAACCCACACGCGTGGAGATGTTATCGTGCATGTACCCATTGACTCTAAGACTCTGGGATGGAAAAAGTTGGCGGTGATTAGTAGGGCACCATAGCTCATAGCTCATCTTCCATAGCTCATCTTCCAACCCACACGCGTGGAGATGTTATCGTGCATGTACCCATTGACTCTGAGACTCTGGGATGGAAAAAGTTGGCGGTGATTAGTAGGGCACCATAGCTCATAGCTCATCTTCCAACCCACACGCGTGGAGATGTTATCGTGCATGTACCCATTGACTCTGAGACTCTGGGATGGAAAAAGTTGGCGGTGATTAGTAGGGCAATTTTGAAGGTTTCCATAGCTCATCTTCCAACCCACACGCGTGGAGATGTTATCGTGCATGTACCCACTGACTCTAAGACTCTGGGATGGAAAAAGTTGGCGGTGATTAGTAGGGCACCATAGCTCATAGCTCATCTTCCATAGCTCATCTTCCAACCCACACGGGTGGAGATGTTATCGTGCATGTACCTATTGACTCTAAGACTCTGGGATGGAAAAAGTTGGCGGTGATTAGTAGGGCACCATAGCTCATAGCTGATCTTCCATAGCTCATCTTCCAACCCACACGCGTGGAGATGTTATCGTGCATGTACCAATTGACTCTGAGACTCTGGGATGGCAAAAGTTGGCGGTGATTAGTAGGGCAATTTTGAAGGTTTCCATAGCTCATCTTCCAACCCACACGCGTGGAGATGTTATCGTGCATGTACCCATTGACTCTAAGACTCTGGGATGGAAAAAGTTGGCGGTGATTAGTAGGGCAATTTTGAAGGTTTCCATAGCTCATCTTCCAACCCACACGCGTGGAGATGTTATCGTGCATGTACCCATTGACTCTGAGACTCTGGGATGGAAAAAGTTGGCGGTGATTAGTAGGGCACCATAGCTCATAGCTCATCTTCCATAACTCATCTTCCAACCCACACGCTTGGAGATGTCATCGTGCATGTACCCATTGACTCTAAGACTCTGGGATGGAAAAAGTTGGCGGTGATTAGTAGGGCAATTTTGAAGGTTTCCATAGCTCATCTTCCAACCCACACGCGTGGAGATATTATCGTGCATGTACCCATTGACTCTGAGACTCTGGGATGGAAAAAGTTGGCGGTGATTAGTAGGGCACCATAGCTCATAGCTCATCTTCCATAGCTCATCTTCCAACCCACACGCGTGGAGATGTTATCGTGCATGTACCCATTGACTCTAAGACTCTGGGATGGAAAAAGTTGGCGGTGATTAGTAGGGCACCATAGCTCATAGCTCATCTTCCATAGCTCATCTTCCAACCCACACGCGTGGAGATGTTATCGTTCATGTACCCATTGACTCTGAGACTCTGGGATGGAAAAAGTTGGCGGTGATTAGTAGGGCACCATAGCTCATAGCTCATCTTCCAACCCACACGCGTGGAGATGTTATCGTGCATGTACCCATTGACTCTAAGACTCTGGGATGGAAAAACTTGGCGGTGATTAGTAGGGCAATTTTGAAGGTTTCCATAGCTCATCTTCCAACCCACACGCGTGGAGATATTATCGTGCATGTACCCATTGACTCTAAGACTCTGGGATGGAAAAAGTTGGCGGTGATTAGTAGGGCACCATAGCTCATAGCTCATCTTCCAACCCACACGCGTGGAGATGTTATCGTGCATGTACCCATTGACTCTGAGACTCTGGGATGGAAAAAGTTGGCGGTGGTCAGTAGGGCAATTTTGAACGCTTCCATAGCTCATCTTCCAATCCACACGGGCGGTGATGTTATCGTGCATGTAGCCACTGACTCTGAGACTCTGGGATGGAAAAAGTTGGCGGTGGTCAGTAGGGCAATTTTGAACGCTTCCATAGCTCATCTTCCAACCCACACGCGTGGAGATATTATCGTGCATGTACCCATTGACTCTAAGACTCTGGGATGGAAAAAGTTGGCGGTGATTAGTAGGGCACCATAGCTCATAGCTCATCTTCCAACCCACACGCGTGGAGATGTTATCGTGCATGTACCCATTGACTCTGAGACTCTGGGATGGAAAAAGTTGGCGGTGGTCAGTAGGGCAATTTTGAACGCTTCCATAGCTCATCTTCCAATCCACACGGGCGGTGATGTTATCGTGCATGTAGCCACTGACTCTGAGACTCTGGGATGGAAAAAGTTGGCGGTGGTCAGTAGGGCAATTTTGAACGCTTCCATAGCTCATCTTCCAACCCACACGCGTGGAGATATTATCGTGCATGTACCCATTGACTCTAAGACTCTGGGATGGAAAAAGTTGGCGGTGGTCAGCAGGGCAATTTTTAAGGTTTCCATAGCTCATCTTCCAACCCACACGCGTGGAGATGTTATCGTGCATGTACCCATTGACTCTGAGACTCTGGGATGGAAAAAGTTGGCGGTGATTAGTAGGGCACCATAGCTCATAGCTCATCTTCCATAGCTCATCTTCCAACCCACACGCGTGGTGATGTTATCGTGCATGTACCCATTGACTCTGAGACTCTGGGATGGAAAAAGTTGGCGGTGATTAGTAGGGCAATTTTGAAGGTTTCCATAGCTCATCTTCCAACCCACACGCGTGGAGATGTTATCGTGCATGTACCCATTGACTCTAAGACTCTGGGATGGAAAAAGTTGGCGGTGATTAGTAGGGCACCATAGCTCATAGCTCATCTTCCATAGCTCATCTTCCAACCCACACGCGTGGTGATGTTATCGTGCATGTACCCATTGACTCTGAGACTCTGGGATGGAAAAAGTTGGCGGTGGTCAGTAGGGCAATTTTGAACGCTTCCATAGCTCATCTTCCAATCCACACGGGCGGTGATGTTATCGTGCATGTAGCCACTGACTCTGAGACTCTGGGATGGAAAAAGTTGGCGGTGGTCAGTAGGGCAATTTTGAACGCTTCCATAGCTCATCTTCCAACCCACACGCGTGGAGATATTATCGTGCATGTACCCATTGACTCTAAGACTCTGGGATGGAAAAAGTTGGCGGTGATTAGTAGGGCACCATAGCTCATAGCTCATCTTCCATAGCTCATCTTCCAACCCACATGCGTGGAGATGTTATCGTGCATGTACCCATTGACTCTAAGACTCTGGGATGGAAAAAGTTGGCGGTGGTCAGCAGGGCAATTTTTAAGGTTTCCATAGCTCATCTTCCAACCCACACGCGTGGAGATGTTATCGTGCATGTACCCATTGACTCTGAGACTCTGGGATGGAAAAAGTTGGCGGTGATTAGTAGGGCACCATAGCTCATAGCTCATCTTCCATAGCTCATTTTCCAACCCACACGCGTGGAGATGTTATCGTGCATGTACCCATTGACTCTGAGACTCTGGGATGGAAAAAGTTGGCGGTGATTAGTAGGGCACCATAGCTCATAGCTCATCTTCCATAGCTCATCTTCCAACCCACACGGGTGGTGATGTTATCGTGCATGTACCCATTGACTCTAAGACTCTGGGATGGAAAAAGTTGGCGGTGATTAGTAGGGCACCATAGCTCATAGCTCATCTTCCATAGCTCATCTTCCAACCCACACGCGTGGAGATATTATCGTGCTTGTACCCATTGACTCTGAGACTCTGGGATGGAAAAAGTTGGCGGTGGTCAGTAGGGCAATTTTGAACGCTTCCATAGCTCATCTTCCAATCCACACGGGCGGTGATGTTATCGTGCATGTACCCATTGACTCTGAGACTCTGGGATGGAAAAAGTTGGCGGTGATTAGTAGGGCACCATAGCTCATAGCTCATCTTCCATAGCTCATTTTCCAACCCACACGCGTGGAGATGTTTTCGTGCATGTACCCATTGACTCTGAGACTCTGGGATGGAAAAAGTTGGCGGTGATTAGTAGGGCAATTTTGAAGGTTTCCATAGCTCATCTTCCAACCCACACGCGTGGAGATGTTATCGTGCATGTACCCATTGACTCTAAGACTCTGGGATGGAAAAAGTTGGCGGTGATTAGTAGGGCAATTTTGAAGGTTTCCATAGCTCATCTTCCAACCCACACGGGTGGTGATGTTATCGTGCATGTACCCATTGACTCTTAGACTCTGGGATGGAAAAAGTTGGCGGTGATTAATAGGGCACCATAGCTCATAGCTCATCTTCCATAGCTCATTTTCCAACCCACACGCGTGGAGATGTTTTCGTGCATGTACCCATTGACTCTGAGACTCTGGGATGGAAAAAAATGGCGGTGATTAGTAGGGCAATTTTGAAGGTTTCCATAGCTCATCTTCCAACCCACACGCGTGGAGATGTTATCGTGCATGTACCCATTGACTCTAAGACTCTGGGATGGAAAAAGTTGGCGGTGATTAGTAGGGCACCATAGCTCATAGCTCATCTTCCATAGCTCATTTTCCAACCCACACGCGTGGAGATGTTATCGTGCATGTACCCATTGACTCTGAGACTCTGGGATGGAAAAAGTTGGCGGTGATTAGTAGGGCACCATAGCTCATAGCTCATCTTCCATAGCTCATCTTCCAACCCACACGCGTGGAGATGTTATCGTGCATGTACCCATTGACTCTGAGACTCTGGGATGGAAAAAGTTGGCGGTGATTAGTAGGGCAATTTTGAAGGTTTCCATAGCTCATCTTCCAACCCACACGCGTGGAGATGTTATCGTGCATGTACCCACTGACTCTAAGACTCTGGGATGGAAAAAGTTGGCGGTGATTAGTAGGGCACCATAGCTCATAGCTCATCTTCCATAGCTCATCTTCCAACCCACACGGGTGGAGATGTTATCGTGCATGTACCTATTGACTCTAAAACTCTGGGATGGAAAAAGTTGGCGGTGATTAGTAGGGCACCATAGCTCATAGCTGATCTTCCATAGCTCATCTTCCAACCCACACGCGTGGAGATGTTATCGTGCATGTACCAATTGACTCTGAGACTCTGGGATGGCAAAAGTTGGCGGTGATTAGTAGGGCAATTTTGAAGGTTTCCATAGCTCATCTTCCAACCCACACGCGTGGAGATGTTATCGTGCATGTACCCATTGACTCTAAGACTCTGGGATGGAAAAAGTTGGCGGTGATTAGTAGGGCAATTTTGAAGGTTTCCATAGCTCATCTTCCAACCCACACGCGTGGAGATGTTATCGTGCATGTACCCATTGACTCTAAGACTCTGGGATGGAAAAAGTTGGCGGTGATTAGTAGGGCAATTTTGAAGGTTTCCATAGCTCATCTTCCAACCCACACGCGTGGAGATATTATCGTGCATGTACCCATTGACTCTGAGACTCTGGGATGGAAAAAGTTGGCGGATTAGTAAGGCACCATAGCTCATAGCTCATCTTCCATAGCTCATCTTCCAACCCACACGCGTGGAGATGTTATCGTGCATGTACCCATTGACTCTAAGACTCTGGGATGGAAAAAGTTGGCGGTGATTAGTAGGGCACCATAGCTCATAGCTCATCTTCCATAGCTCATCTTCCAACCCACACGCGTGGAGATGTTATCGTGCATGTACCCATTGACTCTGAGACTCTGGGATGGAAAAAGTTGGCGGTGATTAGTAGGGCACCATAGCTCATAGCTCATCTTCCATAGCTCATCTTCCAACCCACACGCGTGGAGATGTTATCGTGCATGTACCCATTGACTCTAAGACTCTGGGATGGAAAAACTTGGCGGTGATTAGTAGGGCAATTTTGAAGGTTTCCATAGCTCATCTTCCAACCCACACGCGTGGAGATATTATCGTGCATGTACCCATTGACTCTAAGACTCTGGGATGGAAAAAGTTGGCGGTGATTAGTAGGGCACCATAGCTCATAGCTCATCTTCCAACCCACACGCGTGGAGATGTTATCGTGCATGTACCCATTGACTCTGAGACTCTGGGATGGAAAAAGTTGGCGGTGGTCAGTAGGGCAATTTTGAACGCTTCCATAGCTCATCTTCCAATCCACACGGGCGGTGATGTTATCGTGCATGTAGCCACTGACTCTGAGACTCTGGGATGGAAAAAGTTGGCGGTGATTAGTAGGGCAATTTTGAAGGTTTCCATAGCTCATCTTCCAACCCACACGCGTGGAGATGTTATCGTGCATGTACCCATTGACTCTGAGACTCTGGGATGGCAAAAGTTGGCGGTGATTAGTAGGGCAATTTTGAAGGTTTCCATAGCTCATCTTCCAACCCACACGCGTGGAGATGTGATCGTGCATGTACCCATTGACTCTGAGACTCTGGGATGGCAAAAGTTGGCGGTGATTAGTAGGGCACCATAGCTCAAAGCTCATCTTCCATAGCTCATTTTCCAACCCACACGCGTGGAGATGTTATCGTGCATGTACCCATTGACTCTGAGACTCTGGGATGGCAAAAGTTGGCGGTGATTAGTAGGGCACCATAGCTCAAAGCTCATCTTCCATAGCTCATTTTCCAACCCACACGCGTGGAGATGTTATCGTGCATGTACCCATTGACTCTGAGACTCTGGGATGGAAAAAGTTGGCGGTGATTAGTAGGGCAATTTTGAAGGTTTCCATAGCTCATCCTCCAACCCACACGCGTGGAGATGTTATCGTGCATGTACCCATTGACTCTGAGACTCTGGGATGGCAAAAGTTGGCGGTGATTAGTAGGGCAATTTTGAACGCTTCCATAGCTCATCTTCCAACCCACACGCGTGGAGATGTTATCGTGCATGTACCCATTGACTCTAAGACTCTGGGATGGAAAAAGTTGGCGGTGATTAGTAGGGCACCATAGCTCATAGCTCATCTTCCATAGCTTATCTTCCAACCCACACGCGTGGAGATGTTATCGTGCATGTAGCCACTGACTCTAAGACTCTGGGATGGAAAAAGTTGGCGGTGATTAGTAGGGCAATTTTGAAGGTTTCCATAGCTCATCTTCCAACCCACACGCGTGGAGATGTTATCGTGCATGTACCCATTGACTCTAAGACTCTGGGATGGAAAAAGTTGGCGGTGATTAGTAGGGCAATTTTGAAGGTTTCCATAGCTCATCTTCCAACCCACACGCGTGGAGATGTTATCGTGCATGTACCTATTGACTCTAAGACTCTCGGATGGAAAAAGTTGGCGGTGATTAGTAGGGCACTATAGCTCATAGCTCATTTTCCATAGCTCATCTTCCAACCCACACGCGTGGAGATGTTATCGTGCATGTACCCACTGACTCTAAGACTCTGGGATGGAAAAAGTTGGCGGTGATTAGTAGGGCAATTTTGAAGGTTTCCATAGCTCATCTTCCAACCCACACGGGTGGAGATGTTATCGTGCATGTACCCACTGACTCTAAGACTCTGGGATGGAAAAAGTTGGCGGTGATTAGTAGGGCACCATAGCTCATAGCTCATCTTCCATAGCTCATTTTCCAACCCACACGCGTGGAGATGTTATCGTGCATGTACCCATTGACTCTAAGACTCTGGGATGGAAAAAGTTGGCGGTGATTAGTAGGGCACCATAGCTCATAGCTCATTTTCCAACCCACACGCGTGGAGATGTTATCGTGCATGTACCCATTGACTCTAAGACTCTGAGATGGAAAAAGTTGGCGGTGATTAGTAGGGCAATTTTGAAGGTTTCCATAGCTCATCTTCCAACCCTCACGCGTGGAGATATTATCGTGCATGTACCCATTGACTCTTAGACTCTGGGATGGAAAAAGTTGGCGGTGATTAGTAGGGCACCATAGCTCATAGCTCATCTTCCATAGCTCATCTTCCATAGCTCATCTTCCAACCCACACGGGTGGTGATGTTATCGTGCATGTACCCATTGACTCTAAGACTCTGGGATGGAAAAAGTTGGCTGTGATTAGTAGGGCACCATAGCTCATAGCTCATCTTCCATAGCTCATCTTCCAACCCACACGCGTGGAGATGTTATCCTGCATGTACCCATTGACTCTGAGACTCTGGGATGGAAAAAGTTGGCGGTGATTAGTAGGGCACCATAGCTCATAGCTCATCTTCCATAGCTCATCTTCCATAGCTCATCTTCCAACCCACACGGGTGGTGATGTTATCGTGCATGTACCCATTGACTCTAAGACTCTGGGATGGAAAAAGTTGGCGGTGATTAGTAGGGCACCATAGCTCATAGCTCATCTTCCAACCCACACGCGTGGAGATATTATCGTGCATGTACCCACTGACTCTAAGACTCTGGGATGGAAAAAGTTGGCGGTGATTAGTAGGGCACCATAGCTCATAACTCATCTTCCATAGCTCATCTTCCAACCCACACGCGTGGAGATGTTATCGTGCATGTACCCATTGACTCTGAAACTCTGGGATGGAAAAAGTTGGCGGTGGTCAGTAGGGCAATTTTGAACGCTTCCATAGCTCATCTTCCAACCCACACGCGTGGAGATGTTATCGTGCATGTACCCACTGACTCTAAGACTCTGGGATGGAAAAAGTTGGCGGTGATTAGTAGGGCACCATAGCTCATAGCTCATCTTCCATAGCTCATCTTCCATAGCTCATCTTCCAACCCACACGCGTGGAGATGTTATCGTGCATGTACCCATTGACTCTAAGACTCTGGGATGGAAAAAGTTGGCGGTGATTAGTAGGGCAATTTTGAAGGTTTCCATAGCTCATCTTCCAACCCACACGCGTGGAGATATTATCGTGCATGTACCCATTGACTCTAAGACTCTGGGATGGAAAAAGTTGGCGGTGGTTAGTAGGGCACCATAGCTCATAGCTTATCTTCCATAGCTCATCTTCCAACCCACACGGGTGGTGATGTTATCGTGCATGTACCCATTGACTCTAAGACTCTGGGATGGAAAAAGTTGGCGGTGATTAGTAGGGCACCATAGCTCATAGCTCATCTTCCATAGCTCATCTTCCAACCCACACGCGTGGAGATATTATCGTGCATGTACCCACTGACTCTAAGACTCTGGGATGGAAAAAGTTGGCGGTGATTAGTAGGGCACCATAGCTCATAGCTCATCTTCCATAGCTCATCTTCCAACCCACACGCGTGGAGATGTTATCGTGCATGTTCCCATTGACTCTGAGACTCTGGGATGGAAAAAGTTGGCGGTGGTCAGTAGGGCAATTTTGAACGCTTCCATAGCTCATCTTCCAACCCACACGCGTGGAGATGTTATCGTGCATGTACCCACTGACTCTAAGACTCTGGGATGGAAAAAGTTGGCGGTGATTAGTAGGGCACCATAGCTCATAGCTCATCTTCCATAGCTCATCTTCCATAGCTCATCTTCCAACCCACACGCGTGGAGATGTTATCGTGCATGTACCCATTGAATCTGAGACTCTGGGATTTAAAAAGTTGGCGGTGATTAGTAGGGCAATTTTGAAGGTTTCCATAGCTCATCTTCCAACCCACACGCGTGGAGATGTTATCGTGCATGTACCCATTGACTCTAAGACTCTGGGATGGAAAAAGTTGGCGGTGATTAGTAGGGCACCATAGCTCATAGCTCATCTTCCAACCCACACGCGTGGAGATGTTATCGTGCATGTACCCATTGACTCTAAGACTCTGGGATGGAAAAAGTTGGCGGTGATTAGTAGGGCACCATAGCTCATAGCTCATCTTCCATAGCTCATCTTCCATAGCTCATCTTCCAACCCACACGCGTGGAGATGTTATCGTGCATGTACCCATTGACTCTGAGACTCTGGGATGGCAAAAGTTGGCGGTGATTAGTAGGGCACCATAGCTCAAAGCTCATCTTCCATAGCTCATTTTCCAACCCACACGCGTGGAGGTGTTATCGTGCATGTACCCATTGACTCTGAGACTCTGGGATGGAAAAAGTTGGCGGTGATTAGTAGGGCACCATAGCTCATAGCTCATCTTCCATAGCTCATCTTCCAACCCACACGCGTGGAGATGTTATCGTGCATGTACCCACTGACTCTAAGACTCTGGGATGGAAAAAGTTGGCGGTGATTAGTAGGGCACCATAGCTCATAGCTCATCTTCAATAGCTCATCTTCCAACCCACACGCGTGGAGATGTTATCGTGCATGTAGCCACTGACTCTGAGACTCTGGGATGGAAAAAGTTGGCGGTGATTAGTAGGGCAATTTTGAAGGTTTCCATAGCTCATCTTCCAACCCACACGCGTGGAGATGTTATCGTGCATGTACCCATTGACTCTGAGACTCTGGGATGGAAAAAGTTGGCGGTGATTAGTAGGGCACCATAGCTCATAGCTCATCTTCCATAGCTCATTTTCCAACCCACACGCGTGGAGATGTTATCGTGCATGTACCCATTGATTCTGAGACTCTGGGATGGAAAAAGTTGGCGGTGATTAGTAGGGCAATTTTGAAGGTTTCCATAGCTCATCTTCCAACCCACACGCGTGGAGATGTTATCGTGCATGTACCTATTGACTCTAAGACTCTGGGATGGAAAAAGTTGGCGGTGGTCAGTAGGGCAATTTTGAAGGTTTCCATAGCTCATCTTCCAACCCACACGCGTGGAGATATTATCGTGCATGTACCCATTGACTCTAAGACTCTGGGATGGAAAAAGTTGGCGGTGATTAGTAGGGCACCATAGCTCATAGCTCATCTTCCATAGCTCATCTTCCAACCCACACGCGTGGAGATGTTATCGTGCATGTACCCATTGACTCTGAGACTCTGGGATGGAAAAAGTTGGCGGTGATTAGTAGGGCACCATAGCTCATAGCTCTTCTTCCAACCCACACGCGTGGAGATATTATCGTGCATGTACCCATTGACTCTAAGACTCTGGGATGGAAAAAGTTGGCGGTGGTCAGTAGGGCAATTTTGAAGGTTTCCATAGCTCATCTTCCAACCCACACGCGTGGAGATATTATCGTGCATGTACCCATTGACTCTAAGACTCTGGGATGGAAAAAGTTGGCGGTGGTTAGTAGGGCACCATAGCTCATAGCTCATCTTCCATAGCTCATCTTCCAACCCACACGCGTGGAGATATTATCGTGCATGTACCCATTGACTCTAAGACTCTGGGATGGAAAAAGTTGGCGGTGATTAGTAGGGCAATTTTGAAGGTTTCCATAGCTCATCTTCCAACCCACACGCGTGGAGATGTTATCGTGCATGTACCCATTGACTCTAAGACTCTGGGATGGAAAAAGTTGGCGGTGATTAGTAGGGCACCATAGCTCATAGCTCATCTTCCATAGCTCATCTTCCAACCCACACGCGTGGAGATGTTATCGTGCATGTACCCATTGACTCTGAGACTCTGGGATGGAAAAAGTTGGCGGTGATTAGTAGGGCACCATAGCTCATAGCTCATCTTCCATAGCTCATCTTCCAACCCACACGCGTGGAGATGTTATCGTGCATGTACCCATTGACTCTGAGACTCTGGGATGGAAAAAGTTGGCGGTGGTCAGTAGGGCAATTTTGAACGCTTCCATAGCTCATCTTCCAACCCACACGCGTGGAGATATTATCGTGCATGTACCCATTGACTCTAAGACTCTGGGATGGAAAAAGTTGGCGGTGATTAGTAGGGCACCATAGCTCATAGCTCATCTTCCATAGCTCATCTTCCAACCCACACGCGTGGAGATGTTATCGTGCATGTACCCATTGACTCTGAGACTCTGGGATGGAAAAAGTTGGCGGTGATTAGTAGGGCAATTTTGAAGGTTTCCATAGCTCATCTTCCAACCCACACGCGTGGAGATATTATCGTGCATGTACCCATTGACTCTAAGACTCTGGGATGGAAAAAGTTGGCGGTGATTAGTAGGGCAATTTTGAAGGTTTCCATAGCTCATCTTCCAACCCACACGCGTGGAGATGTTATCGTGCATGTACCCATTGACTCTGAGACTCTGGGATGGAAAAAGTTGGCGGTGATTAGTAGGGCACCATAGCTCATAGCTCATCTTCCATAGCTCATCTTCCATAGCTCATCTTCCAACCCACAAGCGTGGAGATGTTTTCGTGCATGTACCCATTGACTCTGAGACTCTGGGATGGAAAAAGTTGGCGGTGATTAGTAGGGCAATTTTGAAGGTTTCCATAGCTCATCTTCCAACCCACACGCGTGGAGATGTTATCGTGCATGTACCCATTGACTCTAAGACTCTGGGATGGAAAAAGTTGGCGGTGATTAGTAGGGTACCATAGCTCATAGCTCATCTTCCATAACTCATCTTCCAACCCACACGCGTGGAGATGTTATCGTGCATGTACCCATTGACTCTGAGACTCTGGGATGGAAAAAGTTGGCGGTGATTAGTAGGGCACCATAGCTCATAGCTCATCTTCCATAGCTCATTTTCCAACCCACACGCGTGGAGATGTTTTCGTGCATGTACCCATTGACTCTGAGACTCTGGGATGGAAAAAGTTGGCGGTGATTAGTAGGGCAATTTTGAAGGTTTCCATAGCTCATCTTCCAACCCACACGCGTGGAGATTTTATCGTGCATGTACCCATTGACTCTAAGACTCTGGGATGGAAAAAGTTGGCGGTGATTAGTAGGGCAATTTTGAAGGTTTCCATAGCTCATCTTCCAACCCACACGCGTGGAGATGTTATCGTGCATGTACCCATTGACTCTGAGACTCTGGGATGGAAAAAGTTGGCGGTGATTAGTAGGGCACCATAGCTCATAGCTCATCTTCCATAACTCATCTTCCAACCCACACGCGTGGAGATGTTATCGTGCATGTACCCATTGACTTTAAGACTCTGGGATGGAAAAAGTTGGCGGTGATTAGTAGGGCAATTTTGAAGGTTTCCATAGCTCATCTTCCAACCCACACGCGTGGAGATATTATCGTGCATGTACCCATTGACTCTAAGACTCTGGGATGGAAAAAGTTGGCGGTGATTAGTAGGGCACCATAGCTCATAGCTCATCTTCCATAGCTCATCTTCCAACCCACACGCGTGGAGATGTTATCGTGCATGTACCCATTGACTCTGAGACTCTGGGATGGAAAAAGTTGGCGGTGATTAGTAGGGCACCATAGCTCATAGCTCATCTTCCATAGCTCATCTTCCATAGCTCATCTTCCAACCCACACGCGTGGAGATATTATCGTGCATGTACCCATTGACTCTAACACTCTGGGATGGAAAAAGTTGGCGGTGATTAGTAGGGCACCATAGCTCATAGCTCATCTTCCATAGCTCATCTTCCAACCCACACGCGTGGAGATGTTATCGTGCATGTACCTATTGACTCTAAGACTCTCGGATGGAAAAAGTTGGCGGTGATTAGTAGGGCACCATAGCTCATAGCTCATCTTCCATAGCTCATTTTCCAACCCACACGCGTGGAGATGTTATCGTGCATGTAGCCACTGACTCTGAGACTCTGGGATGGAAAAAGTTGGCGGTGATTAGTAAGGCAATTTTGAAGGTTTCCATAGCTCATCTTCCAACCCACACGCGTGGAGATGTTATCGTGCATGTACCCATTGACTCTAAGACTCTGGGATGGAAAAAGTTGGCGGTGATTAGTAGGGCACCATAGCTCATAGCTCATGTTCCATAGCTCATCTTCCATAGCTCATCTTCCAACCCACACGCGTGGAGATGTTATCGTGCATGTACCCATTGACTCTGAGACTCTGGGATGGAAAAAGTTGGCGGTGATTAGTAGGGCAATTTTGAAGGTTTCCATAGCTCATCTTCCAACCCACACGCGTGGAGATGTTATCGTGCATGTACCCACTGACTCTAAGACTCTCGGATGGAAAAAGTTGGCGGTGATTAGTAGGGCACCATAGCTCATAGCTCATCTTCCATAACTCATCTTCCAACCCACACGCGTGGAGATGTTATCGTGCATGTACCCATTGACTCTAAGACTCTGGGATGGAAAAAGTTGGCGGTGATTAGTAGGGCACCATAGCTCATAGCTCATCTTCCATAGCTCATCTTCCAACCCACACGCGTGGAGATGTTATCGTGCATGTACCCATTGACTCTGAGACTCTGGGATGGAAAAAGTTGGCGGTGATTAGTAGGGCATTTTTGAAGGTTTCCATAGCTCATCTTCCAACCCACACGCGTGGAGATGTTATCGTGCATGTACCCATTGACTCTGAGACTCTGGGATGGAAAAAGTTGGCGGTGATTAGTAGGGCAATTTTGAAGGTTTCCATAGTTCATCTTCCAACCCACACGCGTGGAGATATTATCGTGCATGTACCCATTGACTCTAAGACTCTGGGATGGAAAAAGTTGGCGGTGATTAGTAGGGCACCATAGCTCATAGCTCATCTTCCATAGCTCATCTTCCATAGCTCATCTTCCATAGCTCATCTTCCAACCCACACGCGTGGAGATGTTATCGTGCATGTACCTATTGACTCTAAGACTCTCGGATGGAAAAAGTTGGCGGTGATTAGTAGGGCACCATAGCTCATAGCTCATCTTCCATAGCTCATCTTCCATAGCTCATCTTCCAACCCACACGCGTGGAGATGTTATCGTGCATGTAGCCACTGACTCTGAGACTCTGGGATGGAAAAAGTTGGCGGTGATTAGTAAGGCAATTTTGAAGGTTTCCATAGCTCATCTTCCAACCCACACGCGTGGAGATGTTATCGTGCATGTACCCATTGACTCTAAGACTCTGGGATGGAAAAAGTTGGCGGTGATTAGTAGGGCACCATAGCTCATAGCTCATCTTCCATAGCTCATCTTCCAACCCACACGCGTGGAGATGTTATCGTGCATGTACCCATTGACTCTGAGACTCTGGGATGGAAAAAGTTGGCGGTGATTAGTAGGGCAATTTTGAAGGTTTCCATAGCTCATCTTCCAACCCACACGCGTGGAGATGTTATCGTGCATGTACCCACTGACTCTAAGACTCTCGGATGGAAAAAGTTGGCGGTGATTAGTAGGGCACCATAGCTCATAGCTCATCTTCCATAACTCATCTTCCAACCCACACGCGTGGAGATGTTATCGTGCATGTACCCATTGACTCTAAGACTCTGGGATGGAAAAAGTTGGCGGTGATTAGTAGGGCAATTTTGAAGGTTTCCATAGCTCATCTTCCAACCCACACGCGTGGAGATATTATCGTGCATGTACCCATTGACTCTAAGACTCTGGGATGGAAAAAGTTGGCGGTGATTAGTAGGGCACCATAGCTCATAGCTCATCTTCCATAGCTCATCTTCCATCCCACACGCGTGGAGATGTTATCGTGCATGTACCCATTGACTCTGAGACTCTGGGATAGAAAAAGTTGGCGGTGATTAGTAGGGCATTTTTGAAGGTTTCCATAGCTCATCTTCCAACCCACACGCGTGGAGATGTTATCGTGCATGTACCCATTGACTCTGAGACTCTGGGATGGAAAAAGTTGGCGGTGATTAGTAGGGCAATTTTGAAGGTTTCCATAGCTCATCTTCCAACCCACACGCGTGGAGATATTATCGTGCATGTACCCATTGACTCTAAGACTCTGGGATGGAAAAAGTTGGCGGTGATTAGTAGGGCACCATAGCTCATAGCTCATCTTCCATAGCTCATCTTCCAACCCACACGCGTGGAGATGTTATCGTGCATGTACCTATTGACTCTAAGACTCTCGGATGGAAAAAGTTGGCGGTGATTAGTAGGGCACCATAGCTCATAGCTCATCTTCCATAGCTCATCTTCCAACCCACACGCGTGGAGATGTTATCGTGCATGTACCTATTGACTCTAAGACTCTCGGATGGAAAAAGTTGGCGGTGATTAGTAGGGCACCATAGCTCATAGCTCATCTTCCATAGCTCATTTTCCATAGCTCATCTTCCAACCCACACGCGTGGAGATGTTATCGTGCATGTACCTATTGACTCTAAGACTCTCGGATGGAAAAAGTTGGCCGTGGTCAGTAGGGCAATTTTGAAGGTTTCCATAGCTCATCTTCCAACCCACACGCGTGGAGATATTATCGTGCATGTACCCATTGACTCTGAGACTCTGGGATGGAAAAAGTTGGCGGTGGTCAGTAGGGCAATTTTGAACGCTTCCATAGCTCATCTTTCAATCCACACGGGCGGTGATGTTATCGTGCATGTACCCATTGACTCTGAGACTCTGGGATGGAAAAAGTTGGCGGTGATTAGTAGGGCAATTTTGAAGGTTTCCATAGCTCATCTTCCAACCCACACGCGTGGAGATATTATCGTGCATGTACCCATTGACTCTAAGACTCTGGGATGGAAAAAGTTGGCGGTGATTAGTAGGGCACCATAGCTCATAGCTCATCTTCATAGCTCATCTTCCATAGCTCATCTTCCATAGCTCATCTTCCAACCCACACGCGTGGAGATGTTATCGTGCATGTACCTATTGACTCTAAGACTCTCGGATGGAAAAAGTTGGCGGTGATTAGTAGGGCACCATAGCTCATAGCTCATCTTCCATAGCTCATCTTCCAACCCACACGCGTGGAGATGTTATCGTGCATGTACCCATTGACTCTGAGACTCTGGGATGGAAAAAGTTGGCGGTGATTAGTAGGGCAATTTTGAAGGTTTCCATAGCTCATCTTCCAACCCACACGCGTGGAGATGTTATCGTGCATGTACCCACTGACTCTAAAACTCTGGGATGGAAAAAGTTGGCGGTGATTAGTAGGGCACCATAGCTCATAGCTCATCTTCCATAGCTCATCTTCCAACCCACACGCGTGGAGATGTTATCGTGCATGTACCCATTGACTCTGAGACTTTGGGATGGAAAAAGTTGGCGGTGATTAGTAGGGCACCATAGCTCATAGCTCATCTTCCATAGCTCATCTTCCAACCCACACGCGTGGAGATGTTATCGTGCATGTACCCATTGACTCTAAGACTCTGGGATGGAAAAAGTTGGCGGTGGTCAGCAGGGCAATTTTTAAGGTTTCCATAGCTCATCTTCCAACCCACACGCGTGGAGATGTTATCGTGCATGTACCCATTGACTCTAAGACTCTGGGATGGAAAAAGTTGGCGGTGATTAGTAGGGCACCATAGCTCATAGCTCATCTTCCATAGCTCATCTTCCAACCCACACGCGTGGAGATGTTATCGTGCATGTACCCATTGACTCTGAGACTCTGGGATGGAAAAAGTTGGCGGTGATTAGTAGGGCAATTTTGAAGGTTTCCATAGCTCATCTTCCAACCCACACGCGTGGAGATGTTATCGTGCATGTACCCATTGACTCTGAGACTCTGGGATGGAAAAAGTTGGCGGTGATTAGTAGGGTACCATAGCTCATAGCTCATCTTCCATAGCTCATCTTCCAACCCACACGCGTGGAGATGTTATCGTGCATGTATCCATTGACTCTGAGACTCTGGGATGGAAAAAGTTGGCGGTGATTAGTAGGGTACCATAGCTCATAGCTCATCTTCCATAACTGATCTTCCAACCCACACGCGTGGAGATGTTATCGTGCATGTACCTATTGACTCTAAGACTCTGGGATGGAAAAAGTTGGCGGTGGTCAGTAGGGCAATTTTGAACGCTTCCATAGCTCATCTTCCAATCCACACGGGCGGTGATGTTATCGTGCATGTACCCATTGACTCTAAGACTCTGGGATGGAAAAAGTTGGCGGTGATTAGTAGGGCACCATAGCTCATAGCTCATCTTCCATAGCTCATCTTCCAACCCACACGCGTGGAGATGTTATCGTGCATGTACCTATTGACTCTAAGACTCTGGGATGGAAAAAGTTGGCCGTGGTCAGTAGGGCAATTTTGAAGGTTTCCATAGCTCATCTTCCAACCCACACGCGTGGAGATGTTATCGTGCATGTACCCATTGACTCTAAGACTCTGGGATGGAAAAAGTTGGCGGTGATTAGTAGGGCACCATAGCTCATAGCTCATCTTCCATAGCTCATTTTCCAACCCACACGCGTGGAGATGTTATCGTGCATGTACCTATTGACTCTAAGACTCTGGGATGGAAAAAGTTGGCGGTGATTAGTAGGGTACCATAGCTCATAGCTCATCTTCCATAGCTCACCTTCCAATCCACACGCGTGGAGATGTTATCGTGCATGTACCTATTGACTCTAAGACTCTGGGATGGAAAAAGTTGGCGGTGATTAGTAGGGCACCATAGCTCATAGCTCATCTTCCATAGCTCATCTTCCAACCCACACGCGTGGAGATGTTATCGTGCATGTACCTATTGACTCTAAGACTCTGGGATGGAAAAAGTTGGCGGTGATTAGTAGGGCAATTTTGAAGGTTTCCATAGCTCATCTTACAACCCACACGCGTGGAGATGTTATCGTGCATGTACCCATTGACTCTAAGACTCTGGGATGGAAAAAGTTGGCGGTGATTAGTAGGGCACCATAGCTCATAGCTCATCTTCCATAGCTCATCTTCCAACCCACACGGGTGGTGATGTTATCGTGCATGTACCCATTGACTCTGAGACTTTGGGATGGAAAAAGTTGGCCGTGGTCAGTAGGGCAATTTTTAAGGTTTCCATAGCTCATCTTCCAACCCACACGGGTGATGATGTTATCGTGCATGTACCCATTGACTCTGAGACTCTGGGATGGAAAAAGTTGGCGGTGATTAGTAGGGTACCATAGCTCATAGCTCATCTTCCATAGCTCATCTTCCAACCCACACGCGTGGAGATGTTATCGTGCATGTACCTATTGACTCTAAGACTCTGGGATGGAAAAAGTTGGCGTTGAGTAGTAGGGCACCATAGCTCATAGCTCATCTTCCATAGCTCATCTTCCAACCCACACGCGTGGAGATCTTATCGTGCATGTACCCATTGACTCTAAGACTCTGGGATGGAAAAAGTTGGCGGTGATTAGTAGGGCACCATAGCTCATAGCTCATCTTCCATAACTCATCTTCCAACCCACACGCGTGGAGATGTTATCGTGCATGTACCTATTGACTCTAAGACTCTGGGATGGAAAAAGTTGGCGGTGATTAGTAGGGCACCATAGCTCATAGCTCATCTTCCATAGCTCATCTTCCAACCCACACGCGTGGAGATGTTATCGTGCATGTACCCATTGACTCTGAGACTCTGGGATGGAAAAAGTTGGCGGTGATTAGTAGGGCAATTTTGAAGGTTTCCATAGCTCATCTTCCAATCCACACGGGCGGTGATGTTATCGTGCATGTACCCATTGACTCTGAGACTCTGGGATGGCAAAAGTTGGCGGTGATTAGTAGGGCACCATAGCTCATAGCTCATCTTCCATAGCTCATCTTCCAACCCACACGCGTGGAGATGTTATCGTGCATGTACCCATTGACTCTGAGACTCTGGGATGGAAAAAGTTGGCGGTGGTCAGTAGGGCAATTTTGAACGCTTCCATAGCTCATCTTCCAATCCACACGGGCGGTGATGTTATCGTGCATGTACCCATTGACTCTGAGACTCTGGGATAGCAAAAGTTGGCGGTGATTAGTAGGGCACCATAGCTCAAAGCTCATCTTCCATAGCTCATTTTCCAACCCACACGCGTGGAGATGTTATCGTGCATGTACCCATTGACTCTGAGACTCTGGGATGGAAAAAGTTGGCGGTGATTAGTAGGGCAATTTTGAAGGTTTCCATAGCTCATCTTCCAACCCACACGCGTGGAGATGTTATCGTGCATGTACCCATTGACTCTAAGACTCTGGGATGGAAAAAGTTGGCGGTGATTAGTAGGGCACCATAGCTCATAGCTCATCTTCCATAGCTCATCTTCCAACCCACACGCGTGGAGATGTTATCGTGCATGTACCCATTGACTCTGAGACTCTGGGATGGAAAAAGTTGGCGGTGATTAGTAGGGCACCATAGCTCATAGCTCATCTTCCATAGCTCATCTTCCAACCCACACGCGTGGAGATGTTATCGTGCATGTACCTATTGACTCTAAGACTCTCGGATGGAAAAAGTTGGCGTTGAGTAGTAGGGCACCATAGCTCATAGCTCATCTTCCATAGCTCATCTTCCAACCCACACGCGTGGAGATGTTATCGTGCATGTACCCATTGACTCTGAGACTCTGGGATGGAAAAAGTTGAAGTTGGCGTTGAGTAGTAGGGCACCATAGCTCATAGCTCATCTTCCATAGCTCATTTTCCAACCCACACGCGTGAAGATGTTTTCGTGCATGTACCCATTGACTCTGAGACTCTGGGATGGAAAAAGTTGGCGGTGATTAGTAGGGCAATTTTGAAGGTTTCCATAGCTCATCTTCCAACCCACACGCGTCGAGATGTTATCGTGCATGTACCCACTGACTCTAAGACTCTGGGATGGAAAAAGTTGGCGGTGATTAGTAGGGCACCATAGCTCATAGCTCATCTTCCATAGCTCGTCTTCCAACCCACACGCGTGGAGATGTTATCGTGCATGTACCCATTGACTCTGAGACTCTGGGATGGAAAAAGTTGGCGGTGGTCAGTAGGGCAATTTTGAACGCTTCCATAGCTCATCTTCCAATCCACACGGGCGGTGATGTTATCGTGCATGTACCCATTGACTCTGAGACTCTGGGATGGAAAAAGTTGGCGGTGATTAGTAGGGCAATTTTGAAGGTTTCCATAGCTCATCTTCCAACCCACACGTGTGGAGATGTTATCGTGCATGTACCCATTGACTCTGAGACTCTGGGATGGAAAAAGTTGGCGGTGATTAGTAGGGCACCATAGCTCATAGCTCATCTTCCATAGCTCATCTTCCATAGCTCATCTTCCAACCCACACGCGTGGAGATGTTATCGTGCATGTACCCATTGACTTTGAGACTCTGGGATGGAAAAAGTTGGCGGTGATTAGTAGGGCACCATAGCTCATAGCTTATCTTCCATAGCTCATCTTCCAACCCACACGCGTGGAGATGTTATCGTGCATGTACCTATTGACTCCAAGACTCTGGGATGGAAAAAGTTGGCGGTGGTCAGCAGGGCAATCTTAAAGGTTTCCATAGCTCATCTTCCAACCCACACGGGTGGTGATGTTATCGTGCATGTACCCATTGACTCTGAGACTCTGGGATGGCAAAAGTTGGCGGTGATTAGTAGGGCACCATAGCTCATAGCTCATCTTCCATAGCTCATCTTCCAACCCACACCCGTGGAGATGTTATCGTGCATGTACCCATTGACTCTAAGACTCTGGAATGGAAAAAGTTGGCGGTGATTAGTAGGGCACCATAGCTCATAGCTCATCTTCCATAGCTCATCTTCCAACCCACACGCGTGGAGATGTTATCGTGCATGTACCCACTGACTCTAAGACTCTGGGATGGAAAAAGTTGGCGGTGATTAGTAGGGCACCATAGCTCATAGCTCATCTTCCATAGCTCATCTTCCAACCCACACGCGTGGAGATGTTATCGTGCATGTACCCATTGACTCTGAGACTCTGGGATGGAAAAAGTTGGCGTTGAGTAGTAGGGCACCATAGCTCATAGCTCATCTTCCATAGCTCATCTTCCAACCCACACGCGTGGAGATGTTATCGTGCATGTACCCATTGACTCTGAGACTCTGGGATGGAAAAAGTTGGCGGTGATTAGTAGGGCAATTTTGAAGGTTTCCATAGCTCATCTTCCAACCCACACGCGTGGAGATGTTATCGTGCATGTACCCATTGACTCTAAGACTCTGGGATGGAAAAAGTTGGCGGTGATTAGTAGGGCACCATAGCTCATAGCTCATCTTCCATAGCTCATCTTCCAACCCACACGCGTGGAGATGTTATCGTGCATGTACCTATTGACTCTAAGACTCTGGGATGGAAAAAGTTGGCGGTGATTAGTAGGGCACCATAGCTCATAGCTCATCTTCCATAGCTCATCTTCCATAGCTCATCTTCCAACCCACACGGGCGGTGATGTTATCGTGCATGTACCCATTGACTCTGAGACTCTGGGATGGAAAAAGTTGGCGGTGATTAGTAGGGCAATTTTGAAGGTTTCCATAGCTCATCTTCCAACCCACACGCGTGGAGATGTTATCGTGCATGTACCTATTGACTCTAAGACTCTGGGATGGAAAAAGTTGGCGTTGAGTAGTAGGGCACCATAGCTCATAGCTCATCTTCCATAGCTCATCTTCCAACCCACACGCGTGGAGATGTTATCGTGCATGTACCCATTGACTCTAAGACTCTGGGATGGAAAAAGTTGGCGGTGATTAGTAGGGCACCATAGCTCATAGCTCATCTTCCATAGCTCATCTTCCAACCCACACGCGTGGAGATGTTATCGTGCATGTACCCATTGACTCTAAGACTCTGGGATGGAAAAAGTTGGCGGTGATTAGTAGGGCACCATAGCTCATAGCTCATCTTCCATAGCTCATCTTCCAACCCACACGGGCGGTGATGTTATCGTGCATGTACCCATTGACTCTGAGACTCTGGGATGGAAAAAGTTGGCGGTGATTAGTAGGGCAATTTTGAAGGTTTCCATAGCTCATCTTCCAACCCACACGCGTGGAGATGTTATCGTGCATGTACCCATTGACTCTGAGACTCTGGGATGGAAAAAGTTGGCCGTGGTCAGTAGGGCAATTTTGAAAGTTTCCATAGCTCATCTTCCAACCCACACGCGTGGAGATGTTATCGTGCATGTACCCATTGACTCTAAGACCCTGGGATGGAAAAAGTTGGCGGTGATTAGTAGGGTACCATAGCTCATAGCTCATCTTCCATAGCTCGTCTTCCAACCCACACGCGTGGAGATGTTATCGTGCATGTACCCATTGACTCTAAGACTCTGGGATGGAAAAAGTTGGCGGTGATTAGTAGGGCACCATAGCTCATAGCTCATCTTCCATAGCTCATCTTCCAACCCACACGCGTGGAGATGTTATCGTGCATGTACCTATTGACTCTAAGACTCTGGGATGGAAAAAGTTGGCGGTGATTAGTAGGGCACCATAGCTCATAGCTCATCTTCCATAGCTCATCTTCCAACCCACACGCGTGGAGATGTTATCGTGCATGTAGCCACTGACTCTAAGACTCTGGGATGGAAAAAGTTGGCGGTGATTAGTAGGGCAATTTTGAAGGTTTCCATAGCTCATCTTCCAACCCACACGCGTGGAGATGTTATCGTGCATGTACCCATTGACTCTAAGACTCTGGGATGGAAAAAGTTGGCGGTGATTAGTAGGGCACCATAGCTCATAGCTCATCTTCCAACCCACACGCGTGGAGATGTTATCGTGCATGTACCCACTGACTCTAAGACTCTGGGATGGAAAAAGTTGGCGGTGATTAGTAGGGCACCATAGCTCATAGCTCATCTTCCATAGCTCATCTTCCAACCCACACGGGTGGTGATGTTATCGTGCATGTACCCATTGACCCTAAGACTCTGGGATGGAAAAAGTTGGCGGTGATTAGTAGGGCACCATAGCTCATAACTCATCTTCCATAGCTCATCTTCCAACCCACACGCGTGGAGATGTTATCGTGCATGTACCCATTGACTCTGAGACTCTGGGATGGAAAAAGTTGGCGTTGAGTAGTAGGGCACCATAGCTCATAGCTCATCTTCCATAGCTCATCTTCCATAGCTCATCTTCCAACCCACACGGGTGGTGATGTTATCGTGCATGTACCCATTGACTCTGAGACTCTGGGATGGCAAAAGTTGGCGGTGATTAGTAGGGCACCATAGCTCATAGCTCATCTTCCATAGCTCATCTTCCAACCCACACGCGTTGAGATGTTATCGTGCATGTACCCATTGACTCTGAGACTCTGGAATGGAAAAAGTTGGCGGTGATTAGTAGGGCACCATAGCTCATAGCTCATCTTCCATAGCTCATCTTCCAACCCACACGCGTGGAGATGTTATCGTGCATGTACCCACTGACTCTAAGACTCTGGGATGGAAAAAGTT
>CAKAIZ010000505.1:0-88500 GCA_916610145.1 Eristalis arbustorum
GTTGATCTTTAACCAACTTTTTCCTGTGATTTTTACTAGTTTCTTCTTTTCATATAACTTTTTCTGCTCTTTTACCTACATTTTTCATAGAAAATCTGATTATTTTCTCAATATTTTTATATTATATTGCTATTTTTATATATATACTGCGCTGAAATCCGCATTTCCTATACTAGTATGAAAGTTTTTGATCTTTAACCAAGTGTTTCCTGTGATTTTTACTAATTTCTTCTTTTCATATAACTTTTTCTGCTCTTTTACCTACATTTTTCATGGAAAATCTGATTATTATCTCAATATTTTTATATTATATATATATATACTGCGCTGAAACCCGCATTTCCTAAACTACTATGAACGTTTCTGATCTTTAACCAACTTTTTCCTGTGATTTTTACTAGTTTCTTCTTTTCATATAACTTTTTCTGCTCTTTTACCTACATTTTTCATGGAAAATCTGATTATTTTCTCAATATTTTTATATTATATATATATACTGCGCTGAAACCCGCATTTCCTAAACTACTATGAAAGTTTTTAATCTTTAACCAACTTTTTTCTGTGATTTTTACTAGTTTCATCTTTTCATATAACTTTTTCTGCTCTTTTACCTACATTTTTCATGGAAAATCTGATTATTTTCTCAATATTTTTATATTATATATATACTGCGCTGAAACCCGCATTTCCTAAACTACTATGAAAGTTTTTGATCTTTAACCAACTTTTTCCTGTGATTTTTACTAGTTTTATCTTTTCATATAACTTTTTCTGCTCTTTTACTTACATTTTTCATGGAAAATCTGATTATTTTCTCAATATTATTTCTCAATATTTTTATATTATATATATATACTGCGCATTTCCTAAACTACTATGAAAGTTTTTGATCTTTAACGAACTTTTTCTTGTGATTTTCACTAGTTTCTTCTTTTCATATAACTTTTTCTGCACTTTTACCTACATTTTTCATGGAAAATCTGATTATTTTCTCAATATTTTTATATTATACTGCTATTTTTATATATATACTGCGCTGAAACCTGCATTTCCTAAACTACTATGAAAGTTTTTGATCTTTAACCAACCTTTTCCTGTGATTTTTACTAGTTTCTTCTTTTCATATAACTTTTTCTGCTCTTTTACCTACATTTTTTCGTGGAAAATCTGATTATTTTCTCAATATTTTTATATTCTATATATATATATATATATATATATACTGCGCTGAAACCCGAATTTCCTGAACTACTATGAAAGTTTTTGATCTTTAACCAACTTTTTCCTGTGACTTTTACTAGTTTCTTCTTTTCATATAACTTTTTCTGCTCTTTTTACCTACATTTTTCATGGAAAATCTGATTATTTTCTCAATATTTTTATATTATATATATACATATACTGCGCTGAAACCCGCATTTCCTAAACTACTATGAAAGTTTTTGATCTTTAACCAACTTTTTCCTGTGATTTTTTCCTAGTTTCATCTTTTCATATAACTTTTTCTGCTCTTTTACCTACATTTTTCATGGAAAATCTGATTATTTTCTCAATATTTTTATATTATACTGCTATTTTTATATATATACTGCGCTGAAACCCGCATTTCCTAAACTACTATGAAAGTTTTTGATCTTTAACCAACTTTTTCCTGTGATTTTACTAGTTTCTTCTTTTCATATAACTTTTTCTGCTCTTTTACCTACATTTTTCATGAAAATCTGATTGTTTTCTCAATATTTTTATATTATACTGCTATTTTTATATATATACTGCGCTGAAACCCGCATTTCCTAATTTACTATGAAAGTTTTTGATCTTTAACCAACTTTTTCCTGTGATTTTTACTAGTTTCTTCTTTTCATGATAAGCTTTTTTCTGCTCTTTTACCTACATTTTTCATGGAAAATCTGATTATTTTCTCAATGTTTTTATATAATATATATACTGCGCTGAAACCCGCATTTCCTAAACTACTATGAAAGTTTTTGATCTTTAACCAACTTTTTCTGTGATTTTTACTAGTTTCATCTTTTCATATAACTTTTTCTGCTCTTTTACCTACATTTTTCATGGAAAATCTGATTATTTTCTCATATTTTTATATTATATATATATACTGCGCTGAAACCCGCATTTCCTAAACTGCTATGAAAGTTTTTGATCTTTAACCAACTTTTTCCTGTCATTTTTACTTGTTTCTTCTTTTCATATAACTTTTTCTGCTCTTTTACCTACATTTTTCATGGAAAATCTGATTATTTTCTCAATATTTTTATATTATACTGCTATTTTTATATATATACTGCGCTGAAACCCGCATTTCCTAGACTACTATGAAAGTTTTTGATCTTTAACCAACTTTTTCCTGTGATTTTTACTAGTTTCATCTTTTCATATAACTTTTTCTGCTCCTTTACCTACATTTTTCGTGGAAAATCTGATTATATTCTCAATATTTTTATATTATATATATATACTGCGCTGAAACCCGCATTTCCTAAACTACTATGAAAGTTTTTGATCTTTAACCAACTTTTTCCTGTCATTTTTACTAGTTTCTTCTTTTCATATAACTTTTTCTGCTCTTTTACCTACTTTTTTTCATGGAAAATCTGATTATTTTCTCAATATTTTTATATTATATATATACAGCGCTGAAACCCGCATTTCTTAAACTACTATGAAAGTTTTTGATCTTTAACCAACTTTTTCCTGTGATTTTTTACCAGTTTCTTCTTTTCATATAACTTTTTTCTGCTCTTTTACCTACATTTTTCATGGAAAATCTGATTGTTTTCTCAATATTTTTATATTATATATATATACAGCACTGAAACCCGTATTTCCTAAGCTACTATGAAAGTTTTTGATCTTTAACCAACTTTTTCCTGTCATCTTTCCTAGTTTCTTCTTTTCATATAACTTTTTCTGCTCTTTTACCTAAATTTTTCATGGAAAATCTGATTATGTTCTCAATATTTTTATAGTATATATATATATATATATATATATATACTGCGCTGAAACCCGCATTTCCTGAACTACTATGAAAGTTTTTGATCTTTAACCAACTTTTTCCTGTGATTTTTAGAAGTTTCTTCTTTTCATATAACTTTTTCTGCTTTTTTACCTACATTTTTCATGGAAAATCTGATTATTTTCTCAATGTTTTTATAGTATATATATATATATATATATATATATACTGCGCTGAAACCCACATTTCCTAAACTACCATGAAAGTTTTTGATCTTTAACCAACTTTTTCCTGTGATTTTTACCAGTTTCTTCTTTTCATATAACTTTTTCTGCTCTTTTACCTACATTTTTCATGGAAAATCTGATTGTTTTCTCAATATTTTTATATTATATATATATACAGCACTGAAACCCGTATTTCCTAAGCTACTATGAAAGTTTTTGATCTTTAACCAACTTTTTCCTGTCATCTTTCCTAGTTTCTTCTTTTCATATAACTTTTTCTGCTCTTTTACCTAAATTTTTCATGGAAAATCTGATTATGTTCTCAATATTTTTATAGTATATATATATATATATATATATATACTGCGCTGAAACCCGCATTTCCTGAACTACTATGAAAGTTTTTGATCTTTAACCAACTTTTTCCTGTGATTTTTAGAAGTTTCCCTCTTTTCATATAACTTTTTCTGCTCTTTTACCTACATTTTTCATGGAAAATCTGATTATTTTCTCAATGTTTTTTATAGTATATATATATATATACTGCGCTGAAACCCGCATTTTTTAAACTACTATGAAAGTTTTTGATCTTTAACCAACTTTTTCCTGTGATTTTTCCTAGTTTCATCTTTTCATATAACTTTTTCTGCTCTTTTACCTACATTTTTCATGGAAAATCTGATTATTTTCTCAATAATTTTATATTATACTGCTATTTTTATATATATACTGCGCTGAAACCCGCATTTCCTGTACTAGTATGAAAGTTTTTGATCTTTAACCAACTTTTTCCTGTGATTTTTTACTAGTTTCTTCTTTTCATATAACTTTTTTCTGCTCTTTTACCTACATTTTTCATGGAAAATCTGATTGTTTTCTCAATATTTTTATATTATACTGCTATTTTTATATATATACTGCGCTGAAACCCGCATTTCCTAATTTACTATGGAAGTTTTTGATCTTTAACCAACTTTTTCCTGTGATTTTTACTAGTTTCTTCTTTTCATATAACTTTTTCTGCTCTTTTACCTACATTTTTCATGGAAAATCTGATTATTTTCTCAATATTTTTATATTATATATATACTGCGCTGAAACCCGCATTCCTAAACTACTATGAAAGTTTTTGATCTTTAACCAACTTTTTTCTGTGATTTTTACTAGTTTCATTCTTTTCATATAACTTTTTCTGCTCTTTTTACTACATTTTTCATGGAAAATCTGATTATTTTCTCAATATTTTTATATAATATATATATACTGCGCTGAAACCCGCATTTCCTAAACTGCTATGAAAGTTTTTGATCTTTAACCAACTTTTTCCTGTCATTTTTACTTGTTTCTTCTTTTCATATAACTTTTTCTGCTCTTTTACCTACATTTTTCATGCAAAATCTGATTATTTTCTCAATATTTTTATATTATACTGCTATTTTTATATATATACTGCGCTGAAACCCGCATTTCCTAGACTACTATGAAAGTTTTTGATCTTTAACCAACTTTTTCCTGTGATTTTTCCTAGTTTCATCTTTTCATATAACTTTTTCTGCTCTTTTACCTACATTTTTCATGGAAAATCTGATTATTTTCTCAATGTTTTTATAGTATATATATATATATACTGCGCTGAAACCCACATTTCCTAAACTACCATGAAAGTTTTTGATCTTTAACCAACTTTTTCCTGTGATTTTTACCTGTTTCTTCTTTTCATATAACTTTTTCTGCTCTTTTACCTACATTTTTCATGGAAAATCTGATTGTTTTCTCAATATTTTTATATTATATATATATACAGCACTGAAACCCGTATTTCCTATACTACTATGAAAGTTTTTGATCTTTAACCAACTTTTTCCTGTCGTCTTTACTAGTTTCTTCTTAGGTCATCTTTACTAGTTTCTTCTTTTCATATAACTTTTTCTGCTCTTTTACCTACATTTTTCATGGAAAATCTGATTATGTTCTCAATATTTTTATATTATATATATATATTTATATATATATATATATATACTGCGCTGAAACCCGCATTTCCTGAACTACTATGAAAGTTTTTGATCTTTAACCAACTTTTTCCTGTGATTTTTAGAAGTTTCTTCTTTTCATATAACTTTTTCTGGAAAATCTGATTTTTCATGGAAAATCTGATTATTTTCTCAATGTTTTTATAGTATATATATATATATACTGCGCTGAAACCCGCATTTCCTAAACTACTATGAAAGTTTTTGATCTTTAACCAACTTTTTCCTGTGATTTTTCCTAGTTTCATCTTTTCATATAACTTTTTCTGCTCTTTTACCTACTTTTTTCATGGAAAATCTTATTATTTTCTCAATATTTTTATATTATATATATATATACTGCGCTGAAACCCGCATTTCCTAAACTACTATGAAAGTTTTTGATCTTTAACCAACTTTTTCCTGTGATTTTTTACCTAGTTTCTTCTTTTCATATAACTTTTTCTGCTCTTTTACCTACATTTTTCATGGAAAATCTGGATTATTTTCTCAATATTTTTATATTATATATATATATATACTGCGCTGAAACCCGCGTTTCCTAAACTACTATGAAAGTTTTTGATCTTTAACCAACTTTTTCCTGTGATTTTGACTAGTTTCTTCTTTTCATATAACTTTTTTCTGCTCTTTTACCTACATTTTTCATGGAAAATCTGATTATTTTCTCAATATTTTTATATTATATATATATATACTGCGATGAAACCCGCATTTCCTAAACTGCTATGAAAGTTTTTGATCTTTAACCAACTTTTTCCTGTCATTTTTACTTGTTTCTTCTTTTCATATAACTTTTTCTGCTCTTTTACCTACATTTTTCATGGAAAATCTGATTATTTTCTCATATTTTTTATATTATACTGCTATTTTTATATATATACTGCGCTGAAACCCGCATTTCCTAGACTACTATGAAAGTTTTTGATCTTTAACCAACTTTTTCCTGTCATTTTTACTAGTTTCTTCTTTTCATATAACTTTTTCTGCTCTTACCCACATTTTTCATGGAAAATCTGATTATTTTCTCAATATTTTTATATTATATATATACAGCGCTGAAACCCGCATTTCTTAAACTACTATGAAAGTTTTTGATCTTTAACCAACTTTTTACTGTCATCTTTACTAGTTTCTTCTTTTCATATAACTTTTTCTGCTCTTTTACCTACATTTTTCATGGAAAATCTGATTATGTTCTCAATATTTTTATATTATATATATATATATATATATATATATATATATATATATATATATATATATACTGCGCTGAAACACTTTTTCTGCTCTTTTACCTACATTTTTCATGGAAAATCTGATTATTTTCTCAATATTTTTATATTATACTGCTATTTTTATATATATACTGCGCTGAAACCCGCATTTCCTGAACTACTATGAAAGTTTTTGATCTTTAACCAACTTTTTCCTGTGATTTTTAGAAGTTTCTTCTTTTCATATAACTTTTTCTGCTCTTTTACCTACATTTTTCATGGAAAATCTGATTATTTTCTCAATATTTTTACATTATATATATATATATATATTGCGCTGAATCCCGCATTTCCTAAACTACTATGAAAGTTTTTGATCTTTAACCAACTTTTTCCTGTGATTTTTACTAGTTTCTTCTTTTCATATAACTTTTTCTGCTCTTTTAGCTACATTTTTCATTGAAAATCTGATTATGTTCTCAATATTTTTATATTATATATATATGTATATATACTGCGCTGAAACCCGCATTTCCTGAACTACTATGAAAGTTTTTGATCTTTAACCAACTTTTTCCTGTGATTTTTACCAGTTTCTTCTTTTCATATAACTTTTTCTGCTCTTTTACCTACATTTTTCATGGAAAATCTGATTGTTTTCTCAATATTTTTATATTATACTGCTATTTTTATATATATACTGCGCTGAAACCCGCATTTCCTAATTTACTATGAAAGTTTTTGATCTTTAACCAACTTTTTCCTGTGATTTTTACTAGTTTCTTCTTTTCATATAACTTTTTCTGCTCTTTTACTTACATTTTTCATGGAAAATCTGATTATTTTCTCAATATTTTTACATTATATATATATATATATATATTGCGCTGAATCCCGCATTTCCTAAACTACTATGAAAGTTTTTGATCTTTAAACCAACTTTTTCCTGTGATTTTTTACTAGTTTCTTCTTTTCATATAACTTTTTCTGCTCTTTTAGCTACATTTTTCATGGAAAATCTGATTATGTTCTCAATATTTTTATATTATATATATATGTATATATACTGCGCTGAAACCGCATTTCCTGAACTACTATGAAAGTTTTTGATCTTTAACCAACTTTTTCCTGTGATTTTTACCAGTTTTCTTCTTTTCATATAACTTTTTCTGCTCTTTTACCTACATTTTTCATGGAAAATCTGATTATTTTCTCAATAATTTTATATTATACTGCTATTTTTATATATATACTGCGCTGAAACACGCATTTCCTAAACTTCTATGAAAGTTTTTGATCTTTAACCAACATTTTCCTGTGATTTTTACTAGTTTCTTCTTTTCATATAAGTTTTTCTGCTCTTTAACCTACTCTTTTCATGGAAAATCTGATTATTTTCTCGATAATTTTATATTATATATATATACTGCGCTGAAACCTGCATTTCCTAAACTACTATGAAAGTTTTTGATCTTTAACCAACTTTTTCCTGTGATTTTTACTAGTTTCTTCTTTTCATATAACTTTTCTGCTCTTTTACCTACTTTTTTCATGGAAAATCTGATTATTTTCTCAATATTTTTATATTATACTGCTATTTTTATATATATACTGCGCTGAAACCTGCATTTCCTAAACTACTATGAAAGTTTTTGATCTTTAACCAACCTTTTCCTGTGATTTTTACTAGTTTCTTCTTTTCATATAACTTTTCTGCTCTTTTACCTACATTTTTCGTGGAAAATCTGATTATTTTCTCAATATTTTTATATTCTATATATATATATATATATATATATACTGCGCTGAAACCCGAATTTCCTGAACTACTATGAAAGTTTTTGATCTTTAACCAACTTTTTCCTGTGACTTTTACTAGTTTCTTCTTTTCATATAACTTTTTTCTGCTCTTTTACCTACATTTTTCATGGAAAATCTGATTATTTTCTCAATATTTTTATATTATATATATACTGCGCTGAAACCCGCATTTCCTAAACTACTATGAAAGTTTTTGATCTTTAACCAACTTTTTCCTGTGATTTTTCCTAGTTTCATCTTTTCATATAACTTTTTTCTGCTCTTTTACCTACATTTTTCATGGAAAATCTGTTTATTTTCTCAATATTTTTATATTATACTGCTATTTTTATATATATACTGCGCTGAAAACCCGCATTTCCTAAACTACTATGAAAGTTTTTGATCTTTAACCAACTTTTTCCCTGTGATTTTTACTAGTTTCTTCTTTTCATATAACTTTTTCTGCTCTTTTACCTACATTTTTCATGGAAAATCTGATTGTTTTCTCAATATTTTTATATTATACTGCTATTTTTTATATATATACTGCGCTGAAACCCGCATTTCCTAAACTACTATGAAAGTTTTTGATCTTTAACCAACTTTTTCCTGTGATTTTTACTAGTTTCTTCTTTTCATATAACTTTTTCTGCTCTTTTACCTACATTTTTCATGGAAAATCTGATTGTTTTCTCAATATTTTTATATTATACTGCTATTTTTATATATATACTGCGCTGAAACCGCATTTCCTAAACTACTATGAAAGTTTTTGATCTTTAACCAACTTTTTCCTGTGATTTTACTACTAGTTTCTTCTTTTCATATAACTTTTTCTGCTCTTTTACCTACATTTTTCATGGAAAATCTGATTGTTTTCTCAATATTTTTATATTATACTGCTATTTTTATATATATACTGCGCTGAAACCCGCATTTCCTAAACTACTATGAAAGTTTTTGATCTTTAAACCAACTTTTTCCTGTGATTTTTACTAGTTTCTTCTTTTCATATAACTTTTTCTGCTCTTTTACCTACATTTTCATGGAAAATCTGATTGTTTTCTCAATATTTTTATATTATACTGCTATTTTTATATATATACTGCGCTGAAACCCGCATTTCCTAATTTACTATGAAAGTTTTTGATCTTTAACCAACTTTTTCCTGTGATTTTTACTAGTTTCTTCTTTTCATATAACTTTTTCTGCTCTTTTACCTACATTTTTCATGGAAAATCTGATTATTTTCTCAATATTTTTATATTATATATATATACTGCGCTGAAACCCGCATTTCCTAAACTGCTATAAAAGTTTTTCATCTTTAACCAACTTTTTCCTGTCATTTTTACTTGTTTCTTCTTTTCATATAACTTTTTCTGCTCTTTTACCTACATTTTTCATGGAAAATCTGATTATTTTCTCAATATTTTTATATATTATACTGCTATTTTTATATATATACTGCGCTGAAACCCGCATTTCCTAGACTACTATGAAAGTTTTTGATCTTTAACCAACTTTTTCCTGTGATTTTTACTAGTTTCATCTTTTCATATAACTTTTTCTGCTCCTTTACCTACATTTTTCGTGGAAAATCTGATTATTTTCTCAATATTTTTATATTATATATATATACTGCGCTGAAACCCGCATTTCCTAAACTACTATGAAAGTTTTTGATCTTTAACCAACTTTTTCCTGTGATTTTTACCAGTTTCTTCTTTTCATATAACTTTTTCTGCTCTTTTACCTACATTTTTCATGGAAAATCTGATTGTTTTCTCAATATTTTTATATTATATATATATACAGCACTGAAACCCGTATTTCCTAAGCTACTATGAAAGTTTTTGATCTTTAACCAACTTTTTCCTGTCATCTTTACTAGTTTCTTCTTAAGTCATCTTTACTAGTTTCTTCTTTTCATATAACTTTTTCTGCTCTTTTACCTAAATTTTTCATGGAAAATCTGATTATGTTCTCAATATTTTTATATTATATATATATATATATATATATACTGCGCTGAAACCCGCATTTTCTGAACTACTATGAAAGTTTTTGATCTTTAAACAACTTTTTCCTGTGATTTTTAGAAGTTTCCTCTTTTCATATAACTTTTTCTGCTCTTTTACCTACATTTTTCATGGAAAATCTGATTATTTTCTCAATGTTTTTATAGTATATATATATATATATACTGCGCTGAAACCCGAATTTCCTGAACTACTATGAAAGTTTTTGATCTTTAACCAACTTTTTCCTGTGATTTTTACTAGTTTCTTCTTTTCATATAACTTTTTCTGCTCTTTTACCTACATTTTTCATGGAAAATCTGATTATTTTCTCAATATTTTTACATTATATATATATATATATATATTGCGCTGAATCCCGCATTTCCTAAACTACTATGAAAGTTTTTGATCTTTAACCAACTTTTTCCTGTGATTTTTACTAGTTTCTTCTTTTCATATAACTTTTTCTGCTCTTTTAGCTACATTTTTCATGGAAAATCTGATTATGTTCTCAATATTTTTATATTATATATATATGTATATATACTGCGCTGAAACCCGCATTTCCTGAACTACTATGAAAGTTTTTGATCTTTAACCAACTTTTTCCTGTGATTTTTACCAGTTTCTTCTTTTCATATAACTTTTTCTGCTCTTTTACCTACATTTTTCATGGAAAATCTGATTATTTTCTCAATAATTTTATATTATACTGCTATTTTTATATATATACTGCGCTGAAACACGCATTTCCTAAACTACTATGAAAGTTTTTGATCTTTAACCAACATTTTCCTGTGATTTTTACTAGTTTCTTCTTTTCATATAAGTTTTTCTGCTCTTTAACCTACTCTTTTCATGGAAAATCTGATTATTTTCTCGATAATTTTATATTATATATATATACTGCGCTGAAACCTGCATTTCCTAAACTACTATGAAAGTTTTTGATCTTTAACCAACTTTTTCCTGTGATTTTTACTAGTTTCTTCTTTTCATATAACTTTTCTGCTCTTTTACCTACTTTTTTCATGGAAAATCTGATTATTTTCTCAATATTTTTATATTATACTGCTATTTTTATATATATACTGCGCTGAAACCTGCATTTCCTAAACTACTATGAAAGTTTTTGATCTTTAACCAACCTTTTCCTGTGATTTTTACTAGTTTCTTCTTTTCATATAACTTTTTCTGCTCTTTTACCTACATTTTTCGTGGAAAATCTGATTATTTTCTCAATATTTTTATATTCTATATATATATATATATATATATACTGCGCTGAAACCCGAATTTCCTGAACTACTATGAAAGTTTTTGATCTTTAACCAACTTTTTCCTGTGACTTTTACTAGTTTCTTCTTTTCATATAACTTTTTCTGCTCTTTTACCTACATTTTTCATGGAAAATCTGATTATTTTCTCAATATTTTTATATTATATATATACATATACTGCGCTGAAATCCGCATTTCCTAAACTACTATGAAAGTTTTTGATCTTTAACCAACTTTTTCCTGTGATTTTTCCTAGTTTCATCTTTTCATATAACTTTTTCTGCTCTTTTACCTACATTTTTCATGGAAAATCTGTTTATTTTCTCAATATTTTTATATTATACTGCTATTTTTATATATATACTGCGCTGAAACCCGCATTTCCTAAACTACTATGAAAGTTTTTGATCTTTAACCAACTTTTTCCTGTGATTTTTACTAGTTTCTTCTTTTCATATAACTTTTTCTGCTCTTTTACCTACATTTTTCATGGAAAATCTGATTGTTTTCTCAATATTTTTATATTATACTGCTATTTTTATATATATACTGCGCTGAAACCCGCATTTCCTAAACTACTATGAAAGTTTTTGATCTTTAACCAACTTTTTCCTGTGATTTTTACTAGTTTCTTCTTTTCATATAACTTTTTCTGCTCTTTTACCTACATTTTTCATGGAAAATCTGATTGTTTTCTCAATATTTTTATATTATGCTGCTATTTTTATATATATACTGCGCTGAAACCCGCATTTCCTAATTTACTATGAAAGTTTTTGATCTTTAACCAACTTTTTCCTGTGATTTTTACTAGTTTCTTCTTTTCATATAACTTTTTCTGCTCTTTTACCTACATTTTTCATGGAAAATCTGATTATTTTCTCAATATTTTTATATTATATATATATACTGCGCTGAAACCCGCATTTCCTAAACTGCTATGAAAGTTTTTCATCTTTAACCAACTTTTTCCTGTCATTTTTACTTGTTTCTTCTTTTCATATAACTTTTTCTGCTCTTTTACCTACATTTTTCATGGAAAATCTGATTATTTTCTCAATATTTTTATATATTATACTGCTATTTTTATATATATACTGCGCTGAAACCCGCATTTCCTAGACTACTATGAAAGTTTTTGATCTTTAACCAACTTTTTCCTGTGATTTTTACTAGTTTCATCTTTTCATATAACTTTTTCTGCTCCTTTACCTACATTTTTCATGGAAAATCTGATTATTTTCTCAATATTTTTATATTATATATATATACTGCGCTGAAACCCGCATTTCCTAAACTACTATGAAAGTTTTTGATCTTTAACCAACTTTTTCCTGTGATTTTTACCAGTTTCTTCTTTTCATATAACTTTTTCTGCTCTTTTACCTACATTTTTCATGGAAAATCTGATTGTTTTCTCAATATTTTTATATTATATATATATACAGCACTGAAACCCGTATTTCCTAAGCTACTATGAAAGTTTTTGATCTTTAACCAACTTTTTCCTGTCATCTTTACTAGTTTCTTCTTTTCATATAACTTTTTCTGCTCTTTTACCTAAATTTTTCATGGAAAATCTGATTATGTTCTCAATATTTTTATATTATATATATATATATATATATATACTGCGCTGAAACCCGCATTTTCTGAACTACTATGAAAGTTTTTGATCTTTAAACAACTTTTTCCTGTGATTTTTAGAAGTTTCCTCTTTTCATATAACTTTTTCTGCTCTTTTACCTACATTTTTCATGGAAAATCTGATTATTTTCTCAATGTTTTTATAGTATATATATATATATACTGCGCTGAAACCCGCATTTTTTAAACTACTATGAAAGTTTTTGATCTTTAACCAACTTTTTCCTGTGATTTTTCCTAGTTTCATCTTTTCATATAACTTTTTCTGCTCTTTTACTAGTTTTCTCTTTTCATATAACTTTTTCTGCTCTTTTACCTACATTTTTCATGGAAAATCTGATTATTTTCTCAATATTTTTATATTATATATATACTGCGCTGAAACCCGCATTTCCTAAACTACTATGAAAGTTTTTGATCTTTAACCAACATTTTCCTGTGATTTTTACTAGTTTCTTCTTTTCATATAACTTTTTCTGCTCTTCTACCTACATTTTTCATGGAAATTCTGATTATTTTCTCAATATTTTTATATTATATATATACATATACTGCGCTGAAACCCACATTTCCTAAACTACCATGAAAGTTTTTGATCTTTAACCAACTTTTTCCTGTGATTTTTACCAGTTTCTTCTTTTCATATAACTTTTTCTGCTCTTTTACCTACATTTTTCATGGAAAATCTGATTATTTTCTCAATATTTTTATATTATACTGCTATTTTTATATATATACTGCGCTGAAACCCGCATTTCCTAAACTACTATGAAAGTTTTTGATCTTTAACCAACTTTTTCCTGTGATTTTGACTAGTTTCTTCTTTTCATATAACTTTTTCTGCTCTTTTACCTACATTTTTCATGGAAAATCTGATTATTTTCTCAATATTTTTATATTATATATATATATACTGCGATGAAACCCGCATTTCCTAAACTGCTATGAAAGTTTTTGATCTTTAACCAACTTTTTCCTGTCATTTTTACTTGTTTCTTCTTTTCATATAACTTTTTCTGCTCTTTTACCTACATTTTTCATGGAAAATCTGATTATTTTCTCAATATTTTTATATTATACTGCTATTTTTATATATATACTGCGCTGAAACCCGCATTTCCTAGACTACTATGAAAGTTTTTGATCTTTAACCAACTTTTTCCTGTGATTTTTACTAGTTTCATCTTTTCATATAACTTTTTCTGCTTTTTTACCTACATTTTTCATGGAAAATCTGATTATTTTCTCAATATTTTTATATTATATATATATACTGCGCTGAAACCCGCATTTCCTAAACTACTATGAAAGTTTTTGATCTTTAACCAACTTTTTCCTGTCATTTTTACTAGTTTCTTCTTTTCATATAACTTTTTCTGCTCTTACCCACATTTTTCATGGAAAATCTGATTATTTTCTCAATATTTTTATATTATATATATACAGCGCTGAAACCCGCATTTCTTAAACTACTATGAAAGTTTTTGATCTTTAACCAACTTTTTACTGTCATCTTTACTAGTTTCTTCTTTTCATATAACTTTTTCTGCTCTTTTACCTACATTTTTCATGGAAAATCTGATTATGTTCTCAATATTTTTATATTATATATATATATATATATATATATATATATATACTGCGCTGAAACCCGCATTTCCTGAACTACTATGAAAGTTTTTGATCTTTAACCAACTTTTTCCTGTGATTTTTAGAAGTTTCTTCTTTTCATATAACTTTTTCTGCTCTTTTACCTACATTTTTCATGGAAAATCTGATTATTTTCTCAATGTTTTTATAGTATATATATATATATATACTGCGCTGAAACCCACATTTCCTAAACTACCATGAAAGTTTTTGATCTTTAACCAACTTTTTCCTGTGATTTTTACCAGTTTCTTCTTTTCATATAACTTTTTCTGCTCTTTTACCTACATTTTTCATGGAAAATCTGATTGTTTTCTCAATATTTTTATATTATATATATACTGCGCTGAAACCCGCATTTCCTAAACTACTATGAAATTTTTTGATCTTTAACCAACTTTTTCCTGTGATTTTTACTAGTTTCATCTTTTCATATAACTTTTTCTGCTCTTTTACCTACATTTTTCATGGAAAATCTGATTATTTTCTCAATATTTTTATATTATATATATATACTGCGCTGAAAACCGCATTTCCTAAACTACTATGAAAGTTTTTGATCTTTAACCAACTTTTTCCTGTGATTTTTACTAGTTTCATCTTTTCATATAACTTTTTCTGCTCTTTTACCTACATTTTTCATGGAAAATCTGATTATTTTCTCAATATTTTTATATTATATATATACAGCGCTGAAACCCTCATTTCTTAAACTACTATGAACGTTTTTGATCTTTAACCAACTTTTTCCTGTCATTTTTACTAGTTTCTTCTTTTCATATAACATTTTTTGCGCTTTTACCTACATTTTTCATGGAAAATCTGATAATGTTCTCAATATATTAATATTATATATATACAGCGCTGAAACCCTCATTTCTTAAACTACTATGAAAGTTTTTGATCTTTAACCAACTTTTTCCTGTCATTTTTACTAGTTTCTTCTTTTCATATAACTTTTTCTGCGCTTTTACCTACATTTTTCATGGAAAATCTGATTATGTTCTCAATATTTTTATATTATATATATATGTATATATACTGCGCTGAAACCCGCATTTCCTGAACTACTATGAAAGTTTTTGATCTTTAACCAACTTTTTCCTGTGATTTTTACCAGTTTCTTCTTTTCATATAACTTTTTCTGCTCTTTTACCTACATTTTTCATGGAAAATCTGATTATTTTCTCAATATTTTTATATTATATATATATACTGCGCTGAAACCCGCATTTCCTAAACTACTATGAAAGTTTTTGATCTTTAACCAACTTTTTCCTGTCATTTTTACTAGTTTCTTCTTTTCATATAACTTTTTCTGCTCTTACCCACATTTTTCATGGAAAATCTGATTATTTTCTCAATATTTTTATATTATATATATACAGCGCTGAAACCCGCATTTCTTAAACTACTATGAAAGTTTTTGATCTTTAACCAACTTTTTACTGTCATCTTTACTAGTTTCTTCTTTTCATATAACTTTTTCTGCTCTTTTACCTACATTTTTCATGGAAAATCTGATTATTTTCTCAATATTTTTTATATTATATATATATACTGCGCTGAAACCCGCATTTCCTAAACTGCTATGAAAGTTTTTCATCTTTAACCAACTTTTTCCTGTCATTTTTACTTGTTTCTTCTTTTCATATAACTTTTTCTGCTCTTTTACCTACATTTTTCCTGGAAAATCTGATTATTTTCTCAATATTTTTATATATTATACTGCTATTTTTATATATATACTGCGCTGAAACCCGCATTTCCTAGACTACTATGAAAGTTTTTGATCTTTAACCAACTTTTTCCTGTGATTTTTACTAGTTTCATCTTTTCATATAACTTTTTCTGCTCCTTTACCTACATTTTTCGTGGAAAATCTGATTATTTTCTCAATATTTTTATATTATATATATATACTGCGCTGAAACCCGCATTTCCTAAACTACTATGAAAGTTTTTGATCTTTAACCAACTTTTTCCTGTGATTTTTACCAGTTTCTTCTTTTCATATAACTTTTTCTGCTCTTTTACCTACATTTTTCATGGAAAATCTGATTGTTTTCTCAATATTTTTATATTATATATATAAACAGCACTGAAACCCGTATTTCCTAAGCTACTATGAAAGTTTTTGATCTTTAACCAACTTTTTCCTGTCATCTTTACTAGTTTCTTCTTAAGTCATCTTTACTAGTTTCTTCTTTTCATATAACTTTTTCTGCTCTTTTACCTAAATTTCTCATGGAAAATCTGATTATGTTCTCAATATTTTTATATTATATATATATATATATATATATATATACTGCGCTGAAACCCGCATTTCCTGAACTACTATGAAAGTTTTTGATCTTTAAACAACTTTTTTCCTGTGATTTTTTAGAAGTTTCCTCTTTTCATATAACTTTTTTCTGCTCTTTTACCTACATTTTTCATGGAAAATCTGATTATTTTCTCAATGTTTTTTATAGTATATATATATAGTATATACTGCGCTGAAACCCGCATTTTCTTTAAACTACTATGAAAGTTTTTGATCTTTAACCAACTTTTTCCGTGTGATTTTTCCTAGTTTCATCTTTTCATATAACTTTTTCTGCTCTTTTACTAGTTTTCTCTTTTCATATAACTTTTTCTGCTCTTTTACCTACATTTTTCATGGAAAATCTGATTATTTTCTCAATATTTGTATATTATATATATACTGCGCTGAAACCCGCATTTCCTAAACTACTATGAAAGTTTTTGATCTTTAACCAACAATTTTCCTGTGATTTTTACTAGTTTCCTCTTTTCATATAACCTTTTTCTGCTCTTTTACCTACATTTTTTCATGGAAAATCTGATTATTTTCTCAATATTTTTAAATTATATATATATATACTGCGCTGAAACCCGCATTTCCTGAACTACTATGAAAGTTTTTGATCTTTAACCAACTTTTTCCTGTCATTTTTACTAGTTTCTTCTTTTCATATAACTTTTTCTGCTCTTTTACCTACATTTTTCATGGAAAATCTGATTATTTTCTCAATATTTTTATATTATACTGCTATTTTGATATATATACTGCGCTGAAACCCGCATTTCCTAAACTACTATGAAAGTTTTTGATCTTTAACCAACTTTTTCTTGTGATTTTCACTAGTTTCTTCTTTTTATATAACTTTTTCTGCTCTTTTACCTACATTTTTCATTGAAAATCTGATTATTTTCTCAATATTTTTATATTATATATATATACTGCGCTGAAACCTGCATTTCCTAAACTACTATGAAAGTTTTTGATCTTTAACCAACTTTTTCCTGTGATTTTTACTAGTTTCTTCTTTTCATATAACTTTTCTGCACTTTTACCTACTTTTTTAATGGAAAATCTGATTATTTTCTCAATATTTTTATATTATACTGCTATTTTTATATATATACTGCGCTGAAACCCGCTTTTCCTATACTACTATGAAAGTTTTTTGATCTTTAACCAACCTTTTCCTGTGATTTTTACTAGTTTCTTCTTTTCATATAACTTTTTCTGCTCTTTTACCTACATTTTTCATGGAAAATCTGATTATTTTCTCAATATTTTTATATTATATATATATATTTACTGCGCTGAAACCCGAATTTCCTGAACTACTATGAAAGTTTTTGATCTTTAACCAACTTTTTCCTGTGATTTTTACTAGTTTCTTCTTTTCATATAACTTTTTCTGCTCTTTTACCTACATTTTTCATGGAAAATCTGATTATTTTCTCAATATTTTTACATTATATATATATATATATATCGCGCTGAATCCCGCATTTCCTAAACTACTATGAAAGTTTTTGATCTTTAACCAACTTTTTCCTGTGATTTTTACTAGTTTCTTCTTTTCATATAACTTTTTCTGCTCTTTTAGCTACATTTTTCATGGAAAATCTGATTATGTTCTCAATATTTTTATATTATATATATATGTATATATACTGCGCTGAAACCCGCATTTCCTGAACTACTATGAAAGTTTTTGATCTTTAACCAACTTTTTCCTCTTCTTCTTCATATAACTTTTTCTGCTCTTTTACCTACATTTTTCATGGAAAATCTGATTATTTTCTCAATAATTTTATATTATACTGCTATTTTTATATATATACTGCGCTGAAACACGCATTTCCTAAACTACTATGAAAGTTTTTGATCTTTAACCAACATTTTCCTGTGATTTTTACTAGTTTCTTCTTTTCATATAAGTTTTTCTGCTCTTTAACCTACTCTTTTCATGGAAAATCTGATTATTTTTCTCGATAATTTTAGTTATATATATATACTATACTGCGCTGAAACCTGCATTTCCTAAACTACTATGAAAGTTTTATGATCTTTAACCAACTTTTTCCTGTGATTTTTACTAGTTTCTTCTTTTCATATAACTTTTCTGCTCTTTTACCTACTTTTTTCATGGAAAATCTGATTATTTTCTCAATATTTTTATATTATACTGCTATTTTTATATATATACTGCGCTGAAACCTGCATTTCCTAAGCTACTATGAAAGTTTTTTATCTTTAACCAACCTTTTCCTGTGATTTTTACTAGTTTCTTCTTTTCATATAACTTTTTCTGCTCTTTTTACCTACATTTTTCGTGGAAAATCTGATTATTTTCTCAATATTTTTATATTCTATATATATATATATATATATATACTAGCGCTGAAACCCGAATTTCCTGAACTACTATGAAAGTTTTTGATCTTTAACCAACTTTTTTCCTGTGACTTTTACTAGTTTCTTCTTTTCATATAACTTTTTCTGCTCTTTTACCTACATTTTTCATGGAAAATCTGATTATTTTCTCAATATTTTTATATTATATATATACATATACTGCGCTGAAATCCGCATTTCCTAAACTACTATGAAAGTTTTTGATCTTTAACCAACTTTTTCCTGTGATTTTTCCTAGTTTCATCTTTTCATATAACTTTTTCTGCTCTTTTACCTACATTTTTCATGGAAAATCTGTTTATTTTCTCATATTTTTTATATTATTACTGCTATTTTTATATATATACTGCGCTGAAACCCGCATTTCCTAAACTACTATGAAAGTTTTTGATCTTTAACCAACTTTTTCCTGTGATTTTTACTAGTTCTCTTCTTTTCATATAACTTTTTCTGCTCTTTTACCTACATTTTTCATGGAAAATCTGATTGTTTTCTCAATATTTTTATATTATACTGCTATTTTTATATATATACTGCGCTGAAACCCGCATTTCCTAAACTACTATGAAAGTTTTTGATCTTTAACCAACTTTTTCCTGTGATTTTTACTAGTTTCTTCTTTTCATATAACTTTTTCTGCTCTTTTACCTACATTTTTCATGGAAAATCTGATTGTTTTCTCAATATTTTTATATTATACTGCTATTTTATATATAATACTGCGCTGAAACCCGCATTTCCTAATTTACTATGAAAGTTTTTGATCTTTAACCAACTTTTTCCTGTGATTTTTACTAGTTTCTTCTTTTCATATAACTTTTTCTGCTCTTTTACCTACATTTTTCATGGGAAAATCTGATTATTTTCTCAATATTTTTATATTATATATATATTACTGCGCTGAAACCCGCATTTCCTAAACTGCTATGAAAGTTTTTCATCTTTAACCAACTTTTTCCTGTCATTTTTACTTGTTTCTTCTTTTCATATAACTTTTTCTGGCTCTTTTACCTACATTTTTCATGGAAAATCTGATTATTTTCTTCAATAATTTTTATATTATATATATATACAGCACTGAAACCCGTATTTCCTAAACTACTATGAAAGTTTTTTAATCTTTAACCAACTTTTTCTGTGACTTTTACTAGTTTCTTCTTTTCATATAACTTTTTCTGCTCTTTTAACCTACATTTTTCATGGAAAATCTGATTATTTTCTCACATATTTTTATATTATATATATACATATACTGCCGCTGAAATCCGCATTTCCTAAACTACTATGAAAGTTTTTTGATCTTTAACCAACTTTTTCCTGTGATTTTTACTAGTTTCTTCTTTTCATATAACTTTTTCTGCTCTTTTACCTACATTTTCATGGAAAATCTGATTATTTTCTCAATATTTTTTATATTATATATATAGCTACTGCGCTGAAACCCGCATTTCCTAAACTGCTATGAAAGTTTTTCATCTTTAACCAACTTTTTCCTGTCATTTTTACTTGTTTCTTCTTTTCATATAACTTTTTCTGCTCTTTTACCTACATTTTTCATGGAAAATCTGATTATTTTCTCAATATTTTTATATTATATATATATACAGCACTGAAACCCGCATTTCCTAAACTGCTATGAAAGTTTTTCATCTTTAACCAACTTTTTCCTGTCATTTTTACTTGTTTTTTTTTTTTCATATAACTTTTTCTGCTCTTTTACCTACATTTTTCATGGAAAATCTGATTATTTTCTCAATATTTTTATATTATATATATATACTGCGCTGAAACCCGAATTTCCTGAACTACTATGAAAGTTTTTGATCTTTAACCAACTTTTTCCTGTGACTTTTACTAGTTTCTTCTTTTCATATAACTTTTTCTGCTCTTTTACCTACATTTTTCATGGAAAATCTGATTATTTTCTCAATATTTTTATATTATATATATACATATACTGCGCTGAAATCCGCATTTCCTAAACTACTATGAAAGTTTTTGATCTTTAACCAACTTTTTCCTGTGATTTTTACTAGTTTCATCTTTTCATATAACTTTTTCTGCTCTTTTACCTACTTTTTTCATGGAAAATCTGATTATTTTCTCATATTATATATATATATATACTGCGCTGAAACCCGCATTTCCTAAACTACTATGAAAGTTTTTGATCTTTAACCAACTTTTTCCTGTGATTTTTACTAGTTTCTTCTTTTCATATAACTTTTTCTGCTCTTTTACCTACATTTTTCATGGAAAATCTGATTATTTTCTCAATATTTTTATATTATACTGCTATTTTTATATATATACTGCGCTGAAACCCGCATTTCCTATACTAGTATGAAAGTTTTTGATCTTTAACCAAGTGTTTCCTGTGATTTTTACTAATTTCTTCTTTTCATATAACTTTTTCTGCTCTTTTACCTACATTTTTCATGGAAAATCTGATTATTTTCTCAATATTTTTATATTATATATATATACTGCGCTGAAACCCGCATTTCCTAAACTACTATGAACGTTTCTGATCTTTAACCAACTTTTTCCTGTGATTTTTACTAGTTTCTTCTTTTCATATAACTTTTTCTGCTCTTTTACCTACATTTTTCATGGAAAATCTGATTATTTTCTCAATATTTTTATATTATATATATACTGCGCTGAAACCCGCATTTCCTAAACTACTATGAAAGTTTTTAATCTTTAACCAACTTTTTTCTGTGATTTTTACTAGTTTCATCTTTTCATATAACTTTTTCTGCTCTTTTACCTACATTTTTCATGGAAAATCTGATTATTTTCTCAATATTTTTATATTATATATATACTGCGCTGAAACCCGCATTTCCTAAACTACTATGAAAGTTTTTGATCTTTAACCAACTTTTTCCTGTGATTTTGACTAGTTTTATCTTTTCATATAACTTTTTCTGCTCTTTTACTTACATTTTTCATGGAAAATCTGATTATTTTCTCAATATTATTTCTCAATATTTTATTATTATATATATACTGCGCATTTCCTAAACTACTATGAAAGTTTTTGATCTTTAACCAACTTTTTCTTGTGATTTTCACTAGTTTCTTCTTTTCATATAACTTTTTCTGCACTTTTACCTACATTTTTCATGGAAAATCTGATTATTTTCTCAATATTTTTATATTATATATATATACTGCGCTGAAACCTGCATTTCCTAAACTACTATGAAAGTTTTTGATCTTTAACCAACTTTTTCCTGTGATTTTTACTAGTTTCTTCTTTTCATATAACTTTTTCTGCTCTTTTACCTACATTTTTCATGGAAAATCTGATTGTTTTCTCAATATTTTTATATTATACTGCTATTTTTATATATATATACTGCGCTGAAACCCGCATTTCCTAATTTACTATGAAAGTTTTTGATCTTTAACCAACTTTTTCCTGTGATTTTTACTAGTTTCTTCTTTTCATATAACTTTTTCTGCTCTTTTACCTACATTTTTCATGGAAAATCTGATTATTTTCTCAATGTTTTTATATTATATATATACTGCGCTGAAACCCGCATTTCCTAAACTACTATGAAAGTTTTTGATCTTTAACCAACTTTTTCTGTGATTTTTACTAGTTTCATCTTTTCATATAACTTTTTCTGCTCTTTTACCTACATTTTTCATGGAAAATCTGATTATTTTCTCAATATTTTTATATTATATATATATACTGCGCTGAAACCCGCATTTCCTAAACTGCTATGAAAGTTTTTGATCTTTAACCAACTTTTTCCTGTCATTTTTACTTGTTTCTTCTTTTCATATAACTTTTTCTGCTCTTTTACCTACATTTTTAATGGAAAATCTGATTATTTTCTCAATATTTTTATATTATACTGCTATTTTTATATATATACTGCGCTGAAACCCGCATTTCCTAGACTACTATGAAAGTTTTTGATCTTTAACCAACTTTTTCCTGTGATTTTTACTAGTTTCATCTTTTCATATAACTTTTTCTGCTCTTTTACCTACTTTTTTCATGGAAAATCTGATTATTTTCTCAATATTTTTATATTATATATATACAGCGCTGAAACCCGCATTTCTTAAACTACTATGAAAGTTTTTGATCTTTAACCAACTTTTTCCTGTCATCTTTACTAGTTTCTTCTTAAGTCATCTTTACTAGTTTCTTCTTTTCATATAACTTTTTCTGCTCTTTTACCTACATTTTTCATGGAAAATCTGATTATGTTCTCAATATTTTTATATTATATATATATATACATATATACTGCACTGAAACCCGCATTTCCTGAACTACTATGAAAGTTTTTGATCTTTAACCAACTTTTTCCTGTGATTTTTAGAAGTTTCTTCTTTTCATATAACTTTTTCTGCTCTTTTACCTACATTTTTCATGGAAAATCTGATTATTTTCTCAATGTTTTTATAGTATATATATATTTATATATATATATATATATACTGCGCTGAAACCCACATTTCCTAAACTACCATGAAAGTTTTTGATCTTTAACCAACTTTTTCCTGTGATTTTTACCAGTTTCTTCTTTTCATATAACTTTTTCTGCTCTTTTACCTACATTTTTCATGGAAAATCTGATTGTTTTCTCAATATTTTTATATTATATATATATACAGCACTGAAACCCGTATTTCCTAAGCTACTATGAAAGTTTTTGATCTTTAACCAACTTTTTCCTGTCATCTTTACTAGTTTCTTCTTAAGTCATCTTTACTAGTTTCTTCTTTTCATATAACTTTTTCTGCTCTTTTACCTAAATTTTTCATGGAAAATCTGATTATGTTCTCAATATTTTTATATTATATATATATATATATATATACTGCGCTGAAACCCGCATTTCCTGAACTACTATAAAAGTTTTTGATCTTTAACCAACTTTTTCCTGTGATTTTTAGAAGTTTCCTCTTTTCATATAACTTTTTCTGCTCTTTTACCTACATTTTTCATGGAAAATCTGATTATTTTCTCAATGTTTTTATAGTATATATATATATATACTGCGCTGAAACCCGCATTTTTTAAACTACTATGAAAGTTTTTGATCTTTAACCAACTTTTTCCTGTGATTTTTCCTAGTTTCATCTTTTCATATAACTTTTTCTGCTCTTTTACCTACATTTTTCATGGAAAATCTGATTATTTTCTCAATATTTTTATATTATACTGCTATTTTTATATATATACTGCGCTGAAACCCGCATTTCCTGTACTAGTATGAAAGTTTTTGATCTTTAACCAACTTTTTCCTGTGATTTTTCCTAGTTTCATCTTTTCATATAACTTTTTCTGCTCTTTTACCTACATTTTTCATGGAAAATCTGATGATGTTCTCAATATTTTTATATTATATATATATATACATATATACTGCACTGAAACCCGCATTTCCTGAACTACTATGAAAGTTTTTGATCTTTAACCAACTTTTTCCTGTGATTTTTAGAAGTTTCTTCTTTTCATATAACTTTTTCTGCTCTTTTACCTACATTTTTCATGGAAAATCTGATTATTTTCTCAATGTTTTTATAGTATATATATATTTATATATATATATATATATACTGCGCTGAAACCCACATTTCCTAAACTACCATGAAAGTTTTTTGATCTTTAACCAACTTTTTCCTGTGATTTTTACCAGTTTCTTCTTTTCATATAACTTTTTCTGCTCTTTTACCTACATTTTTCATGGAAAATCTGATTATTTTCTCAATGTTTTTATAGTATATGTATATATATACTGCGCTGAAACCCGCATTTTTTAAACTACTATGAAAGTTTTTGATCTTTAACCAACTTTTTCCTGTGATTTTTACTAGTTTCTTCTTTTCATATAACTTTTTCTGCTCTTTTACCTACATTTTTCATGGAAAATCTGATTATTTTCTCAATATTTTTATATTATACTGCTATTTTTATATATATACTGCGCTGAAACCCGCATTTCCTGTACTAGTATGAAAGTTTTTGATCTTTAACCAACTTTTTCCTGTGATTTTTACTAGTTTCTTCTTTTCATATAACTTTTTCTGCTCTTTTACCTACATTTTTCATGGAAAATCTGATTGTTTTCTCAATATTTTTATATTATATATATATACAGCACTGAAACCCGTATTTCCTATGCTACTATGAAAGTTTTTGATCTTTAACCAACTTTTTCCTGTCGTCTTTACTAGTTTCTTCTTAGGTCATCTTTACTAGTTTCTTCTTTTCATATAACTTTTTCTGCTCTTTTACCTACATTTTTCATGGAAAATCTGATTATGTTCTCAATATTTTTATATTATATATATATATATATGTATATATATATATATACTGCGCTGAAACCCGCATTTCCTGAACTACTATGAAAGTTTTTGATCTTTAACCAACTTTTTCCTGTGATTTTTAGAAGTTTCTTCTTTTCATATAACTTTTTCTGCTCTTTTACCTACATTTTTCATGGAAAATCTGATTATTTTCTCAATGTTTTTATAGTATATATATATATATACTGCGCTGAAACCCGCATTTCCTAAACTACTATCAAAGTTTTTGATCTTTAACCAACTTTTTCCTGTGATTTTTCCTAGTTTCATCTTTTCATATAACTTTTTCTGCTCTTTTACCTACATTTTTCATTTAAAATCTGATTATTTTCTCAATATTTTTATATTATACTGCTATTTTTATATATATACTGCGCTGAAACCCGCATTTCCTAAACTACTATGAAAGTTTTTGATCTTTAACCAACTTTTTCCTGTGATTTTTACTAGTTTCTTCTTTTCATATAACTTTTTCTGCTCTTTTACCTACATTTTTCATGGAAAATCTGATTATTTTCTCAATATTTTTATATTATACTGCAATTTTTATATATATACTGCGCTGAAACCCGCATTTCCTGTACTAGTATGAAAGTTTTTGATCTTTAACCAACTTTTTCCTGTGATTTTGACTAGTTTCTTCTTTTCATATAACTTTTTCTGCTCTTTTACCTACATTTTTCATGGAAAATCTGATTATTTTCTCAATATTTTTATATTATATATATACTGCGCTGAAACCCGCATTTCCTAAACTACTATGAAAGTTTTTGATCTTTAACCAACTTTTTTCTGTGATTTTTACTAGTTTCATCTTTTCATATAACTTTTTCTGCTCTTTTACCTACATTTTTCATGGAAAATCTGATTATTTTCTCAATATTTTTATATTATATATATATATACTGCGATGAAACCCGCATTTCCTAAACTGCTATGAAAGTTTTTGATCTTTAACCAACTTTTTCCTGTGATTTTTACTAGTTTCTTCTTTTCATATAACTTTTTCTGCTCTTTTACCTACATTTTTCATGGAAAATCTGATTATTTTCTCAATATTTTTATATTATACTGCTATTTTTATATATATACTGCGCTGAAACCCGCATTTCCTAGACTACTATGAAAGTTTTTGATCTTTAACCAACTTTTTCCTGTGATTTTTACTAGTTTCATCTTTTCATATAACTTTTTCTGCTTTTTTACCTACATTTTTCATGGAAAATCTGATTATTTTCTCAATATTTTTATATTATATATATATACTGCGCTGAAACCCGCATTTCCTAAACTACTATGAAAGTTTTTGATCTTTAACCAACTTTTTCCTGTCATTTTTACTAGTTTCTTCTTTTCATATAACTTTTTCTGCTCTTACCCACATTTTTCATGGAAAATCTGATTATTTTCTCAATATTTTTATATTATATATATACAGCGCTGAAACCCGCATTTCTTAAACTACTATGAAAGTTTTTGATCTTTAACCAACTTTTTACTGTCATCTTTACTAGTTTCTTCTTTTCATATAACTTTTTCTGCTCTTTTACCTACATTTTTCATGGAAAATCTGATTATGTTCTCAATATTTTTATATTATATATATATATATATATATACATATATATATATATATATATATATATATATATATATACTGCGCTGAAACCCGAATTTCCTGAACTACTATGAAAGTTTTTGATCTTTAACCAACTTTTTCCTGTGATTTTTAGAAGTTTCTTCTTTTCATATAACTTTTTCTGCTCTTTTCCTACATTTTTCATGGAAAATCTGATTATTTTCTCAATATTTTTATATTATATATATATATATATATACTGCGCTGAAACACGCATTTCCTAAACTACTATGAAAGTTTTTGATCTTTAACCAACATTTTCCTGTGATTTTTACTAGTTTCTTCTTTTCATATAAGTTTTTCTGCTCTTTTACCTACATTTTTCATGGAAAATCTGATTGTTTTCTCAATATTTTTATATTATATATATACTGCGCTGAAACCCGCATTTCCTACACTACTATGAAATTTTTTGATCTTTAACCAACTTTTTCCTGTGATTTTTACTAGTTTCATCTTTTCATACAACTTTTTCTGCTCTTTTACCTACATTTTTCATGGAAAATCTGATTATTTTCTCAATATTTTTATATTATATATATATACTGCGCTGAAACCCGCATTTCCTAAACTACTATGAAAGTTTTTGATCTTTAACCAACTTTTTCCTGTGATTTTTACTAGTTTCATCTTTTCATATAACTTTTTCTGCTCTTTTACCTACATTTTTCATGGAAAATCTGATTATTTTCTCAATATTTTTATATTATATATATACAGCGCTGAAACCCTCATTTCTTAAACTACTATGAACGTTTTTGATCTTTAACCAACTTTTTCCTGTCATTTTTACTAGTTTCTTCTTTTCATATAACATTTTTTGCGCTTTTACCTACATTTTTCATGGAAAATCTGATTATGTTCTCAATATTTTAATATTATATATATACAGCGCTGAAACCCTCATTTCTTAAACTACTATGAAAGTTTTTGATCTTTAACCAACTTTTTCCTGTCATTTTTACTAGTTTCTTCTTTTCATATAACTTTTTCTGCGCTTTTACCTACAATTTTCATGGAAAATCTGATTATGTTCTCAATATTTTTATATTATATATATATGTATATATACTGCGCTGAAACCCGCATTTCCTGAACTACTATGAAAGTTTTTGATCTTTAACCAACTTTTTCCTGTGATTTTTACCAGTTTCTTCTTTTCATATAACTTTTTCTGCTCTTTTACCTACATTTTTCATTTAAAATCTGATTATTTTCTCAATATTTTTATATTATACTGCTATTTTTATATATATACTGCGCTGAAACACGCATTTCCTAAACTACTATGAAAGTTTTTGATCTTTAACCAACATTTTCCTGTGATTTTTACTAGTTTCTTCTTTTCATATAAGTTTTTCTGCTCTTTAACCTACTCTTTTCATGGAAAATCTGATTATTTTCTCGATAATTTTATATTATATATATATACTGCGCTGAAACGCGCATTTCCTGAACTACTATCAAAGTTTTTGATCTTTAACCAACTTTTTCCTGTGATTTTTACTAGTTTCTTCTTTTCATATAACTTTTTCTGCTCTTTTACCTACATTTTTCATGGAAAATCTGATTATTTTCTCAATATTTTATATTATATATATATATATATATACTGCGCTGAAACCCGCGTTTCCTGAACTACTATGAAAGTTTTTGATCTTTAACCAACTTTTTCCTGTGATTTTTACTAGTTTCTTCTTTTCATATAACTTTTTCTGCTCTTTTACCTACATTTTTCATGAAAAATCTGATTATTTTCTCAATATTTTTATATTATATATAATATAATTATAATTATATAATTATACTGCGCTGAAACCCGCATTTCCTTAACTACTATGAAAGTTTTTGATCTTTAACCAACTTTTTCCTGTGATTTTTACTAGTTTCTTCTTTTCATATAACTTTTTCTGCTCTTTTACCTACATTTTTCATGGAAAATCTGATTAGTTTCTCAATATTTTTAAATTATATATATATACTGCGCTGAAACCCGCATTTCCTGAACTACTATGAAAGTTTTTGATCTTCAACCAACTTTTTCCTGTGATTTTTACTAGTTTCTTCTTTTCATATAACTTTTTCTGCTCTTTTACCTACATTTTTCATGGAAAATCTGATTATATTCTCAATATTTTTATATTATATATATTTATATACTGCGCTGAAACCCGCATTTTTTGAGCTACTATGAAAGTTTGTGATCTTTAACCAACTTGTTCCTGTGATTTTTACTAGTTTCTTCTTTTCATATAACTTTTTCTGCTCTTTTACCTACATTTTTCATGGAAAATCTGATTATTTTCTCAATATTTTTATATTATATATATATATATATATACTGCGCTGAAACCCGCATTTCCTGAACTTCTATGAAAGTTTTTGATCTTTAACCAACTTTTTCCTGTGATTTTTACTAGTTTCTTCTTTTCATATAACTTTTTCTGCTCTTTTACCTATATTTTTCATGGAAAATCTGATTATTTTCTCAATATTTTTATATTATATATATATATATATATACTGCGCTGAAACCCGCATTTCCTAAACTACTATGAAAGTTTTTGATCTTAAACCAACTTTTTCCTGTGATTTTTACTAGTTTCTTCTTTTCATATAACTTTTTCTGCCCTTTTACCTACATTTTTCATGGAAAATCTGATTAGTTTCTCAATATTTTTAAATTATATATATATACTGCGCTGAAACCCGCATTTCCTGAACTACTATGAAAGTTTTTGATCTTCAACCAACTTTTTCCTGTGATTTTTACTAGTTTCTTCGTTTCATATAACTTTTTCTGCTCTTTTACCTACATTTTTCATGGAAAATCTGATTATATTCTCAATATTTTTATATTATATATGTTTATATACTGCGCTGAAACCCGCATTTTTTGAGCTACTATGAAAGTTTGTGATCTTTAACCAACTTTTTCCTGTGATTTTTACTAGTTTCTTCTTTTCATATAACTTTTTCTGCTCTTTTACCTACATTTTTCATGGAAAATCTGATTATTTTCTCAATATTTTTATATTATATATATATATATATATACTGCGCTGAAACACGCATTTCCTAAACTACTATGAAAGTTTTTGATCTTTAACCAACATTTTCCTGTGATTTTTACTAGTTTCTTCTTTTCATATAAGTTTTTCTGCTCTTTAACCTACTCTTTTCATGGAAAATCTGATTATTTTCTCGATAATTTTATATTATATATATATACTGCGCTGAAACCCGCATTTCCTGAACTACTATCAAAGTTTTTGATCTTTAACCAACTTTTTCCTGTGATTTTTACTAGTTTCTTCTTTTCATATAACTTTTTCTGCTCTTTTACCTACATTTTTCATGGAAAATCTGATTATTTTCTCAATATTTTTATATTATATATGTATATATATACTGCGCTGAAACCCGCGTTTCCTGAACTACTATGAAAGTTTTTGATCTTTAACCAACTTTTTCCTGTGATTTTTACTAGTTTCTTCTTTTCATATAACTTTTTCTGCTCTTTTACCTACATTTTTCATGAAAAATCTGATTATTTTCTCAATATTTTTATATTATATATAATATAATTATAATTATATAATTATACTGCGCTGAAACCCGCATTTCCTTAACTACTATGAAAGTTTTTGATCTTTAACCAACTTTTTCCTGTGATTTTTACTTGTTTCTTCTTTTCATATAACTTTTTCTGCTCTTTTACCTACATTTTTCATGGAAAATCTGATTAGTTTCGCAATATTTATAAATTATATATATATACTGCGCTGAAACCCGCATTTCCTGAACTACTATGAAAGTTTTTGATCTTCAACCAACTTTTTCCTGTGATTTTTACTAGTTTCTTCTTTTCATATAACTTTTTCTGCTCTTTTACCTACATTTTTCATGGAAAATCTGATTATATTCTCAATATTTTTATATAATATATATTTATATACTGCGCTGAAACCCGCATTTTTTGAGCTACTATGAAAGTTTGTGATCTTTAACCAATTTTTTCCTGTCATTTTTACTAGTTTCTTCCTTTGATATAACTTTTTTCTGCTCTTTTACCTGCATTTTTCATGGAAAATCTGATTGTTTTCTTAATATTTTTATATTATATATTATATATATATATACTGCGCTGAAACCCGCATTTCCTAAACTACTATGAAAGTTTTTGATCTTTAACCAACTTTTTTCTGTGATTTTTACTAGTTTCTTCTTTTCATATAACTTTTTCTGCTCTTTTACCTACATTTTTCATGGAAAATCTGATTATTTTCTCAATATTTTTATATTATACTGCTATTTTTATATATATACTGCGCTGAAACCCGCATTTCCTAAACTACTATGAAAGTTTTTGATCTTTAACCAACTTTTTCCTGTGATTTTTACTAGTTTCTTCTTTTCATATAACTTTTTCTGCTCTTTTACCTACATTTTTCATGAAAAATCAGATTATTTTCTCAATATTTTTATATTATACTGCTATTTTTATATATATACTGCGCTGGAACCCGCATTTCCTAAACTACTATGAAAGTTTTTTATCTTTAAGCAACTTTTTCCTGTGATTTTTACTAGTTTCTTCTTTTCATATAACTTTTTCTGCTCTTTTACCTACTTTTTTCATGGAAAATCTCATTATTTTCTCAATATTTTTATATTATATATATATATATACTGCGCTGAAACCCGCATTTCCTAAACTACTATGAAAGTTTTTGATCTTTAACCAACTTTTCCTGTGATTTTTACTAGTTTCTTCTTTTCATATAACTTTTTCTGCTCTTTTACCTACATTTTTCATGGAAAATCTGATTATTTACTCAATATTTTTATATTATATATATTTATATACTGCGCTGAAACCCGCATTTTTTGAACTACTATGAAAGTTTTTGATCTTTAACCAACTTTTTCCTGTGATTTTTACTAGTTTCTTCTTTTCATATAACTTTTTCTGCTCTTTTACCTACTTTTTTCATGGAAAATCTGATTATTTTCTCAATATTTTTATATTATATATAATATAATTATAATTATATAATTATACTGCGCTGAAACCCGCATTTCCTTAACTACTATGAAAGTTTTTGATCTTTAACCAACTTTTTCCTGTGATTTTTACTTGTTTCTTCTTTTCATATAACTTTTTCTGCTCTTTTACCTACATTTTTCATGGAAAATCTGATTATATTCTCAATATTTTTATATTATATATATTTATATACTGCGCTGAAACCCGCATTTTTTGAGCTACTATGAAAGTTTGTGATCTTTAACCAATTTTTTCCTGTCATTTTTACTAGTTTCTTCCTTTGATATAACTTTTTTCTGCTCTTTTACCTGCATTTTTCATGGAAAATCTGATTGTTTTCTTAATATTTTTATATTATATATTATATATATATATACTGCGCTGAAACCCGCATTTCCTAAACTACTATGAAAGTTTTTGATCTTTAACCAACTTTTTTCTGTGATTTTTACTAGTTTCTTCTTTTCATATAACTTTTTCTGCTCTTTTACCTACATTTTTCATGGAAAATCTGATTATTTTCTCAATATTTTTATATTATACTGCTATTTTTATATATATACTGCGCTGAAACCCGCATTTCCTAAACTACTATGAAAGTTTTTGATCTTTAACCAACTTTTTCCTGTGATTTTTACTAGTTTCTTCTTTTCATATAACTTTTTCTGCTCTTTTACCTACATTTTTCATGAAAAATCAGATTATTTTCTCAATATTTTTATATTATACTGCTATTTTTATATATATACTGCGCTGGAACCCGCATTTCCTACTACTATGAAAGTTTTTGATCTTTAACCAACTTTTTCCTGTAAGTTTTACTAGTTTCTTCTTTTCATATAACTTTTTCTGCTCTTTTACCTACATTTTTCATGGAAAATCTGATTATTTTCTCAATATTTTTATATTATGTATACATACTGCGCTGAAACCCGCATTTCCTAAACTACTATGAAAGTTTTTGATCTTTAACCAACTTTTTCCTGTGATTTTTACTAGTTTCTTCTTTTCATATAACTTTTCCTACTCTTTTACCTACATTTTTCATGGAAAATCTGATTACTTTCTCAATATTTTTATATTATACTGCTATTTTTATATATATACTGCGCTGAAACCCGCATTTCCTAAACTACTATGAAAGTTTTTTATCTTTAAGCAACTTTTTCCTGTGATTTTTACTAGTTTCTTCTTTTCATATAACTTTTTCTGCTCTTTTACCTACTTTTTTCATGGAAAATCTCATAATTTTCTCAATATTTTTATATTATATATATATATATACTGCGCTGAAACCCGCATTTCCTAAACTACTATGAAAGTTTTTGATCTTTAACCAACTTTTTCCTGTGATTTTTACTAGTTTCTTCTTTTCATATAACTTTTTCTGCTCTTTTACCTACATTTTTCATGGAAAATCTGATTATTTACTCAATATTTTTATATTATATATATTTATATACTGCGCTGAAACCCGCATTTTTTGAACTACTATGAAAGTTTTTGATCTTTAACCAACTTTTTCCTGTGATTTTTACTAGTTTCTTCTTTTCATATAACTTTTTCTGCTCTTTTACCTACATTTTTCATGGAAAATCTTTTACCTACATTTTTCATGGAAAATCTGATTATTTTCTCAATATTTTTATATTATATATATATATACTGCGCTGAAACCCGCATTTTTTGAACTACTATGAAAGTTTTTGATCTTTAACCAACTTTTTCCTGTGATTTTTACTAGTTTCTTCTTTTCATATAACTTTTTCTGCTCTTTTACCTACATTTTTCATGGAAAATCTGATTATTTTCTCAATATTTTTATATTATATATAATATAATTATAATTATATAATTATACTGCGCTGAAACCCGCATTTCCTTAACTACTATGAAAGTTTTTGATCTTTAACCAACTTTTTCCTGTGATTTTTACTTGTTTCTTCTTTTCATATAACTTTTTCTGCTCTTTTACCTACATTTTTCATGGAAAATCTGATTATATTCTCAATATTTTTATATTATATATATTTATATACTGCGCTGAAACCCGCATTTTTTGAGCTACTATGAAAGTTTGTGATCTTTAACCAATTTTTTCCTGTCATTTTTACTAGTTTCTTCCTTTGATATAACTTTTTTCTGCTCTTTTACCTGCATTTTTCATGGAAAATCTGATTGTTTTCTTAATATTTTTATATTATATATTATATATATATATACTGCGCTGAAACCCGCATTTCCTAAACTACTATGAAAGTTTTTGATCTTTAACCAACTTTTTTCTGTGATTTTTACTAGTTTCTTCTTTTCATATAACTTTTTCTGCTCTTTTACCTACATTTTTCATGGAAAATCTGATTATTTTCTCAATATTTTTATATTATACTGCTATTTTTATATATATACTGCGCTGAAACCCGCATTTCCTAAACTACTATGAAAGTTTTTGATCTTTAACCAACTTTTTCCTGTGATTTTTACTAGTTTCTTCTTTTCATATAACTTTTTCTGCTCTTTTACCTACATTTTTCATGAAAAATCAGATTATTTTCTCAATATTTTTATATTATACTGCTATTTTTATATATATACTGCGCTGGAACCCGCATTTCCTACTACTATGAAAGTTTTTGATCTTTAACCAACTTTTTCCTGTAAGTTTTACTAGTTTCTTCTTTTCATATAACTTTTTCTGCTCTTTTACCTACATTTTTCATGGAAAATCTGATTATTTTCTCAATATTTTTATATTATGTATACATACTGCGCTGAAACCCGCATTTCCTAAACTACTATGAAAGTTTTTGATCTTTAACCAACTTTTTCCTGTGATTTTTACTAGTTTCTTCTTTTCATATAACTTTTCCTACTCTTTTACCTACATTTTTCATGGAAAATCTGATTACTTTCTCAATATTTTTATATTATACTGCTATTTTTATATATATACTGCGCTGAAACCCGCATTTCCTAAACTACTATGAAAGTTTTTTATCTTTAAGCAACTTTTTCCTGTGATTTTTACTAGTTTCTTCTTTTCATATAACTTTTTCTGCTCTTTTACCTACTTTTTTCATGGAAAATCTCATAATTTTCTCAATATTTTTATATTATATATATATATATACTGCGCTGAAACCCGCATTTCCTAAACTACTATGAAAGTTTTTGATCTTTAACCAACTTTTTCCTGTGATTTTTACTAGTTTCTTCTTTTCATATAACTTTTTCTGCTCTTTTACCTACATTTTTCATGGAAAATCTGATTATTTACTCAATATTTTTATATTATATATATTTATATACTGCGCTGAAACCCGCATTTTTTGAACTACTATGAAAGTTTTTGATCTTTAACCAACTTTTTCCTGTGATTTTTACTAGTTTCTTCTTTTCATATAACTTTTTCTGCTCTTTTACCTACATTTTTCATGGAAAATCTGATTATTTTCTCAATATTTTTATATTATATATATATATACTGCCCTGAAACCCGCATTTCCTGAACTACTTTGAAAGTTTTTGATCTTTAACCAACTTTTTCCTGTGATTTTTACTAGTTTATTCTTTTCATATAACTTTTTCTGCTCTTTTACCTACTTTTTTTATGGAAAATCTGATTATTTTCTCAATATTTTTATATTATATACATATATATATACTGCGCTGAAACCCGAATTTCCTAAACTACTATGAAAGTTTTTGATCTTTAACCAACTTTTTCCTGTGATTTTTACTAGTTTCTTCTTTTCATATAACTTTTTCTGCTCTTACCTACATTTTTCATGGAAAATCTGACTATTTTCTCAATATTTTTAAATTATATATATACTGCGCTGAAAACCGCATTTCCTGAACTACTATGAAAGTTTTTGATCTTTAACCAACTTTTTCCTGTGATTTTTACTAGTTTCTTCTTTTCATATAACTTTTTCTGCTCTTTTACCTACATTTTTCATGGAAAATCTGATTATTTTCTCAATATTTTTATATTATATATATATATACTGCGCTGAAACCCGCATTTCCTGAACTACTATGAAAGTTTTTGATCTTTAACCAACTTTTTCCTGTGATTTTTACTAGTTTCTTCTTTTCATATAACTTTTTCTGCTCTTTTACCTACATTTTTCATGGAAAATCTGATTATTTTCTCAATATTTTTATATTATATATATATATATATATATACTGCGCTGAAACCCGCATTTCCTAAACTACTATGAAAGTTTTTGATCTTTAACCAACTTTTTCCTGTGATTTTTACTAGTTTCTTCTTTTCATATAACTTTTTCTGCTCTTTTACCTACATTTTTCATAGAAAATCTGATTATTTTCTCAATATTTTTAAATTATATATATACTGCGCTGAAAACCGCATTTCCTGAACTACTATGAAAGTTTTTGATCTTTAACCAACTTTTTCCTGTGATTTTTACTAGTTTCTTCTTTTCATATAACTTTTTCTGTTCTTTTACCTACATTTTTCATGGAAAATCTGATTATTTTCTCAATATTTTTATATTATATATATACATATACTGCGCTGAAACCCGCATTTCCTAAACTACTATGAAAGTTTTTGATCTTTAACCAACATTTTCCTGTTATTTTTACTAGTTTCTTCTTTTCGTACAACTTTTTCTGCTCTTTTACCTACATTTTTCATGGAAAATCTGATTATTTTCTCAATATTTTTATATTATACTGCTATTTTTATATATATACTGCGCTGGAACTCGCATTTCCTAAACTACTATGAAAGTTTTTGATCTTTAACCAACTTTTTCCTGTGATTTTTACTAGTTTCTTCTTTTCATATAACTTTTTCTGCTCTTTTACCTACATTTTTCATGGAAAATCTGATTATTTTCTCAATATTTTTATATTATACTGCTATTTTTATATATATATACTGCGCTGAAACCCGCATTTCCTAAGCTACTATGAAAGTTTTTGATCTTTAACCAACTTTTTCCTGTGATTTTTACTAGTTTCTTCTTTTCATATAACTTTTTCTGCTCTTTTACCTACATTTTTCATGGAAAATCTGATTATTTTCTCAATATTTTTATATTATATATACACATATACTGCGCTGAAACCCGCATTTCCTAAACTACTATGAAAGTGATCTTTAACCAACTTTTTCCTGTGATTTTTACTAGTTTCTTCTTTTCATATAACTTTTCCTGCTCTTTTACCTACATTTTTCATTGAAAATCTGATTATTTTCTCAATATTTTTATATTATACTGCTATTTTTATATATATACTGCGCTGAAACCCGCATTTCCTAAACTACTATGAAAGTTTTTGATCTTTAACCAACTTTTTCCTGTGATTTTTACTAGTTTCTTCTTTTCATATAACTTTTTCTGCTCTTTTACCTACATTTTTCATGGAAAATCTGATTATTTTCTCAATATTTTTATATTATACATATATATATACTGCGCTGAAACCCGCATTTCCTGAACTACTATGAAAGTTTTTGATCTTTAACCAACTTTTTCCTGTGATTTTTACTAGTTTCTTCTTTTCATATAACTTTTTCTGCTCTTTTACATACATTTTTCATGGAAAATCTGATTATTTTCTCAATATTTTTATATTATATATATATATATATATACTGCGCTGAAACCCGCATTTCCTAAACTACTATGAAAGTTTTTGATCTGTAAACCAACTTTTTCCTGTGATTTTTACTAGTTTCTTCTTTTCATATAACTTTTTCTGCTCTTTTACCTACATTTTTCATTTAAAATCTGATTATTTTTTCAATATTTTTAAATTATATATATATACTGCGCTGAAACCCGCATTTCCTAAACTACTATGAAAGTTTTTGATCTGTAAACCAACTTTTTCCTGTGATTTTTACTAGTTTCTTCTTTTCATATAACTTTTTCTGCTCTTTTACCTACATTTTTCATGGAAAATCTGATTATTTTCTCAATATTTTTATATTATATATATACATATACTGCGCTGAATCCCGCATTTCCTAAACTACTATTAAAGTTTTTGATCTTTAACCAACATTTTCCTGTGATTTTTACTAGTTTCTTCTTTTCATACAACTTTTTCTGCTCTTTTACCTACATTTTTCATGGAAAATCTGATTATTTTCTCAATATTTTTATATTATACTGGTATTTATATATACTACTATGAAAGTTTTTGATCTTTAACCAACTTTTTCCTGTGAGTTTTACTAGTTTCTTCTTTTCATATAACTTTTTCTGCTCTTTTACCTACATTTTTCATGGAAAATCTGATTATTTTCTCAATATTTTTATATTATACTGCTATTTTTATGTATATATACTGCGCTGAAACCCGCATTTCCTAAGCTACTATGAAAGTTTTTGATCTTTAACCAACTTTTTCCTGTGATTTTTACTAGTTTCTTCTTTTCATATAACTTTTTCTGCTCTTTTACCTACATTTTTCATGGAAAATCTGATTATTTTCTCAATATTTTTATATTATATATACACATATACTGCGCTGAAACCCGCATTTCCTAAACTACTATGAAAGTGATCTTTAACCAACTTTTTCCTGTGATTTTTACTAGTTTCTTCTTTTCATATAACTTTTCCTGCTCTTTTACCTACATTTTTCATTGAAAATCTGATTATTTTCTCAATATTTTTTTATTATACTGCTATTTTTATATATATACTGCGCTGAAACCCGCATTTCCTAAACTACTATGAAAGTTTTTGATCTTTAACCAACTTTTTTCTGTGATTTTTACTAGTTTCTTCTTTTCATATAACTTTTTCTGCTCTTTTACCTACATTTTTCATGGAAAATCTGATTATTTTCTCAATATTTTTATATTATATATATATATACTGCGCTGAAACCCGCATTTCCTGAACTACTATGAAAGTTTTTGATCTTTAACCAACTTTTTCCTGTGATTTTTACTAGTTTCTTCTTTTCATATAACTTTTTCTGCTCTTTTACCTACATTTTTCATGGAAAATCTGATTATTTTCTCCATATTTTTATATTATATATATATATATACTGCGCTGAAACCCGCATTTCCTAAACTACTATGAAAGTTTTTGATCTTTAACCAACTTTTTCCTGTGATTTTTACTAGTTTCTTCTTTTCATATAACTTTTTCTGCTCTTTTACCTACATTTTTCATGGAAAATCTGATTATTTTCTCAATATTTTTAAATTATATATATATACTGCGCTGAAAACCGCATTTCCTGAACTACTATGAAAGTTTTTGATCTTTAACCAACTTTTTCCTGTGATTTTTACTAGTTTCTTCTTTTCATATAACTTTTTCTGTTCTTTTACCTACTTTTTTCATGGAAAATCTCATTATTTTCTCAATATTTTTATATTATATATATTTATATACTGCGCTGAAACCCGCATTTTTTGAACTACTGTGGAAGTTTTTGATCTTTAACCAACTTTTTCCTGTGATTTTTACTAGTTTCTTCTTTTCATATAACTTTTTCTGGTCTTTTACCTACATTTTTCATGGAAAATCTGATTATTTTCTCAATATTTTTATATTATACATATATATATACTGCGCTGAAACCCGCATTTCCTGAACTACTATGAAAGTTTTTGATCTTTAACCAACTTTTTCCTGTGATTTTTACTAGTTTCTTCTTTTCATATAACTTTTTCTGCTCTTTTACATACATTTTTCATGGAAAATCTGATTATTTTCTCAATATTTTTATATTATATATATATATATATATACTGCGCTGAAACCCGCATTTCCTAAACTACTATGAAAGTTTTTGATCTGTAAACCAACTTTTTCCTGTGATTTTTACTAGTTTCTTCTTTTCATATAACTTTTTCTGCTCTTTTACCTACATTTTTCATGGAAAATCTGATTATTTTCTCAATATTTTTAAATTATATATGTATACTGCGCTGAAACCCGCATTTCCTAAACTACTATGAAAGTTTTTGATCTGTAAACCAACTTTTTCCTGTGATTTTTACTAGTTTCTTCTTTTCATATAACTTTTTCTGCTCTTTTACCTAAATTTTTCATGGAAATTCTGATTATTTTCTCAATATTTTTATATTATACATATACATATACTGCGCTGAATCCCGCATTTCCTAAACTACTATTAAAGTTTTTGATCTTTAACCAACATTTTCCTGTGATTTTTACTAGTTTCTTCTTTTCATACAACTTTTTCTGCTCTTTTACCTACATTTTTCATGGAAAATCTGATTATTTTCTCAATATTTTTATATTATACTGGTATTTTTATATATATACTGCGCTGAATCCCGCATTTCCTAAACTACTATGAAAGTTTTTGATCTTTAACCAACTTTTTCCTGTGATTTTTAGAAGTTTCTTCTTTTCATATAACTTTTTCTGCTCTTTTACCTACATTTTTCATGGAAAATCTGATTATTTTCTCAATATTTTTATATTATATATATACATATACTGCGCTGAAACCCGCATTTCCTAAACTACTATGAAAGTTTTTGATCTTCAACCAACATTTTCCTGTTATTTTTACTAGTTTCTTCTTTTCGTACAACTTTTTCTGCTCTTTTACCTACATTTTTCATGGAAAATCTGATTATTTTCTCAATATTTTTATATTATACTGCTATTTTTATATATATACTGCGCTGGAACTCGCATTTCCTAAACTACTATGAAAGTTTTTGATCTTTAACCAACTTTTTCCTGTGATTTTTACTAGTTTCTTCTTTTCATATAACTTTTTCTGCTCTTTTACCTACATTTTTCATGGAAAATCTGATTATTTTCTCAATATTTTTATATTATACTGCTATTTTTATATATATATACTGCGCTGAAACCCGCATTTCCTAAGCTACTATGAAAGTTTTTGATCTTTAACCAACTTTTTCCTGTGATTTTTACTAGTTTCTTCTTTTCATATAACTTTTTCTGCTCTTTTACCTACATTTTTCATGGAAAATCTGATTATTTTCTCAATATTTTTATATTATATATACACATATACTGCGCTGAAACCCGCATTTCCTAAACTACTATGAAAGTGATCTTTAACCAACTTTTTCCTGTGATTTTTACTAGTTTCTTCTTTTCATATAACTTTTCCTGCTCTTTTACCTACATTTTTCATTGAAAATCTGATTATTTTCTCAATATTTTTATATTATACTGCTATTTTTATATATATACTGCGCTGAAACCCGCATTTCCTAAACTACTATGAAAGTTTTTGATCTTTAACCAACTTTTTCCTGTGATTTTTACTAGTTTCTTCTTTTCATATAACTTTTTCTGCTCTTTTACCTACATTTTTCATGGAAAATCTGATTATTTTCTCAATATTTTTCGTTTATACTGCTATTTTTATATATATACTGCGCTGAAATCCGCATTTCCTAAACTACTATGAAAGTTTTTGATCTTTAACCAACTTTTTCCTGTGATTTTTACTAGTTTCTTCTTTTCATATAACTTTTTCTGCTCTTTTACCTACATTTTTCATGGAAAATCTGATTATTTTCTCAATATTTTTATATTATACTGCTATTTTTATATATATACTGCGCTGGAACTCGCATTTCCTAAACTACTATGAAAGTTTTTGATCTTTAACCAACTTTTTCCTGTGAGTTTTACTAGTTTCTTCTTTTCATATGACTTTTTCTGCTCTTTTACCTACATTTTTCATGGAAAATCTGATTATTTTCTCAATATTTTTATATAATACTGCTATTTTTATATATATACTGCGCTGAAACCCGCATTTCCTAAACTACTATGAAAGTTTTTGATCTTTAACCAACTTTTTCCTGTGATTTTTACTAGTTTCTTCTTTTCATACAACTTTTTCTGCTCTTTTACCTACATTTTTCATGGAAAATCTGATTATTTTCTCAATATTTTTATATTATACTGCTATTTATATATATATACTGCGCTGAAACCCGCATTTCCTAAACTACTATGAAAGTTTTTGATCTTTAACCAACTTTTTCCTGTGATTTTTACTAGTTTCTTCTTTTCATTTAACTTTTCCTGCTCTTTTACCTACATTTTTCATGGAAAATCTGATTATTTTCTCAATATTTTTATATTATACTGCTATTTTTATATATATACTGCGCTGAAACCCGCATTTCCTAAACTACTATGAAAGTTTTTGATCTTTAACCAACTTTTTCTTGTGATTTTTACTAGTTTCTTCTTTTCATATAACTTTTTCTGCTCTTTTACCTACATTTTTCATGGAAAATCTGATTATTTTCTCAATATTTTTATATTATACTGCTATTTTTATATATATACTGAGCTGAAACCCGCATTTCCTAAACTACTATGAAAGTTTTTGATCTTTAACCAACTTTTTCCTGTGATTTTTACTAGTTTCTTCTTTTCATATAACTTTTTCTGCTCTTTTACCTACATTTTTCATGAAAAATCAGATTATTGTCTCAATATTTTTATATTATACTGCTATTTTTATATATATATACTGCGTTGAAACCCGCATTTTCTAAACTACTATGAAAGTTTTTGATCTTTAACCAACTTTTTCCTGTTATTTTTAGAAGTTTCTTCTTTTCAAATAACTTTTTCTGCTCTTTTACCTACATTTTTCATGGAAAATCTGATTATTTTCTCAATATTTTTATATTATACTGCTATTTTTATATATATACTGCGCTGAAACCCGCATTATCTAAACTACTATGAAAGTTTTTGATCTTTAACCAACTTTTTCCTGTGATTTTTACTAGTTTCTTCTTTTCATATAACTTTTTCTGCTCTTTTACCTACATTTTTCATGGAAAATCTGATTATATTCTCAATATTTTTATATTTTACTGCTATTTTTATATATACTGCGCTGGAACTCGCATTTCCTAAACTACTATGAAAGTTTTTGATCTTTAACCAACTTTTTCCTGTGAGTTTTACTAGTTTCTTCTTTTCATATGACTTTTTCTGCTCTTTTACCTACATTTTTCATGGAAAATCTGATTATTTTCTCAATATTTTTATATTATACTGCTATTTTTATATATATATACTGCGCTGAAACCCGCATTTCCTAAACTACTATGAAAGTTTTTGATCTTTAACCAACTTTTTCCTGTGATTTTTACTAGTTTCTTCTTTTCATATAACTTTTTTTGCTCTTTTACCTACATTTTTCATGGAAAATCTGATTATTTTCTCAATATTTTTATATTATACTGCTATTTTTATATACATACTGCGCTGAAACCCGCATTTCCTTAACTACTATGAAAATTTTGATCTTTAACCAACTTTTTCCTGTGATTTTTACTAGTTCCTTCTTTTCATATAACTTTTTTTGCTCTTTTACCTACATTTTTCATGGAAAATCTGATTATTTTCTCAATATTTTTATATTATACTGCTATTTTTATATATATACTGCGCTGAAACACGCATTTCCTAAACTACTATGAAAGTTTTTGATCTTTAACCAACTTTTTCCTGTGATTTTTACTAGTTTCTTCTTTTCATATAACTTTTTCTGCTCTTTTACCTACTTTTTTCATGGAAAATCTGATTATTTTCTCAATATTTTTATATTATATATATATATATATATACTGCGCTGAAACCCGCATTTCCTGAACTACTATGAAAGTTTTTGATCTTTAACCAACTTTTTCTGCTCTTTTACCTACATTTTTCATGAAAAATCAGATTATTTTCTCAATATTTTTATATTATACTGCTATTTTTATATATATACTGCGCTGAAACCCGCATTTCCTTAACTACTATGAAAGTTTTTGATCTTTAATCAACATTTTCCTGTGATTTTTACTAGTTTCTTCTTTTCATACAACTTTTTCTGCTCTTTTACCTACATTTTTCATGGAAAATCTAATTATTTTCTCAATATTTTTATATTATACTGCTATTTATATATATATACTGCGCTGAAACTCGCATTTCCTAAACTACTATGAAAGTTTTTGATCTTTAACCAACTTTTTCCTGTGATTTTTACTAGTTTCTTCTTTTCATATAACTTTTCCTACTCTTTTACCTACATTTTTCATGGAAAATCTGATTACTTTCTCAATATTTTTATATTATACTGCTATTCTTATATATATACTGCGCTGAAACCCACATTTCCTAAACTACTATGAAAGTTTTTGATCTTTAACCAACATTTTCCTGTGATTTTTACTAGTTTCTTCTTTTCATACAACTTTTTCTGCTCTTTTACCTACATTTTTCATGGAAAATCTGATTATTTTCTCAATATTTTTATATTATATATACATACTGCGCTGAAACCCGCATTTCCTAAACTACTATGAAAGTTTTTGATCTTTAACCAACTTTTCCTGTGATTTTTACTAGTTTCTTCTTTTCATATAACTTTTCCTACTCTTTTACCTACATTTTTCATGGAAAATCTGATTACTTTCTCAATATTTTTATATTATACTGCTATTCTTATATATATACTGCGCTGAAACCAACATTTCCTAAACAACTATGAACGTTTTTTATCTTTAAGCAACTTTTTCCTGTGATTTTTACTAGTTTCTTCTTTTCATATAACTTTTTCTGCTCTTTTACCTACTTTTTTCATGGAAAATCTCATTATTTTCTCAATATTTTTATATTATATATATATATATGCTGCGCTAAAACCCGCATTTCCTAAACTACTATGAAAGTTTTTGATCTTTAATTAACTTTTTCCTGTGATTTTTACTAGTTTCTTCTTTTCATATAACTTTTTCTGCTCTTTTACCTACATTTTTCATGGAAAATCTGATTATTTTCTCAATATTTTTATATTATACTGATATTTATATATATATACTGCGCTGAAACCCGCATTTCCTAAACTACTATGAAAGTTTTTGATCTTAAACCAACTTTTTCTTGTGATTTTTACTAGCTTCTTCTTTTCATATTACTTTTTCTGCTCTTTTACCTACATTTTTCATGGAAAATCTGATTATTTTCTCAATACTTTTATATTATATATATATACTGCGCTGAAACCCGCATTTCCTAAACTACTATGAAAGTTTTTGATCTTTGACCAACTTTTTCCTGTGATTTTTACTAGTTTCTTCTTTTCATATAACTTTTTCTGCTCTTTTACCTACTTTTTTCATGGAAAATCTGATTATTTTCTCAATATTTTTAAATTATATATATATACTGCGCTGAAACCCGCATTTCCTATACTACTATGAAAGTTTTTGACCTTTAACCAACTTTTTTCCCGTGATTTTTACTAGTTTCTTCTTTTCATATAACTTTTTCTGCTCTTTTACCTAAATTTTTTCATGGAAAATCTGATTATTTTCTCAATATTTTTGTATTATATATATATACTGCGCTGAAACCCGCATTTCCTATACTATTATGGAAGTTTTTGATCTCTAACCAACTTTTTCCTGTGATTTTTACTAGTTTCTTCTTTTTATATAACTTTTTCTGCTCTTTTACCTTTATTTTTCATGGAAAATCTGATTATTTTCTCAATATTTTTATATTATATATATATATATATATACTGCGCTGAAACCCGCATTTCCTGAACTACTATGAAAGTTTTTGGTCTTTAACCAACTTTTTCTGCTCTTTTACCTACATTTTTCATGAAAAATCAGATTATTTTCTCAATATTTTTATATTATACTGCTATTTTTATATATATACTGCGCTGAAACCCGCATTTCCTTAACTACTGTGAAAGTTTTTGATCTTTAACCAACATTTTCCTGTGATTTTTACTAGTTTCTTCTTTTCATACAACTTTTTCTGCTCTTTTACCTACATTTTTCATGGAAAATCTGATTATTTTCTCAATATTTTTATATTATACTGCTATTTATATATATATACTGCGCTGAAACTCGCATTTCCTAAACTACTATGAAAGTTTTTGATCTTTAACCAACTTTTTCCTGTGATTTTTACTAGTTTCTTCTTTTCATATAACTTTTCCTACTCTTTTACCTACATTTTTCATGGAAAATCTGATTACTTTCTCAATATTTTTATATTATACTGCTATTCTTATATATATACTGCGCTGAAACCCACATTTCCTAAACTACTATGAAAGTTTTTGATCTTTAACCAACATTTTCCTGTGCTTTTTACTAGTTTCTTCTTTTCATACAACTTTTTCTGCTCTTTTACCTACATTTTTCATGGAAAATCTGATTATTTTCTCAATATTTTTATATTATATATACATACTGCGCTGAAACCCGCATTTCCTAAACTACTATGAAAGTTTTTGATCTTTAACCAACTTTTCCTGTGATTTTTACTAGTTTCTTCTTTTCATATAACTTTTCCTACTCTTTTACCTACATTTTTCATGGAAAATCTGATTACTTTCTCAATATTTTTATATTATACTGCTATTCTTATATATATACTGCGCTGAAACCCACATTTCCTAAACAACTATGAACGTTTTTTATCTTTAAGCAACTTTTTCCTGTGATTTTTACTAGTTTCTTCTTTTCATATAACTTTTTCTGCTCTTTTACCTACTTTTTTCATGGAAAATCTCATTATTTTCTCAATATTTTTATATTATATATATATATATGCTGCGCTAAAACCCGCATTTCCTAAACTACTATGAAAGTTTTTGATCTTTAATTAACTTTTTCCTGTGATTTTTACTAGTTTCTTCTTTTCATATAACTTTTTCTGCTCTTTTACCTACATTTTTCATGGAAAATCTGATTATTTTCTCAATATTTTTATATTATACTGATATTTATATATATATACTGCGCTGAAACCCGCATTTCCTAAACTACTATGAAAGTTTTTGATCTTAAACCAACTTTTTCTTGTGATTTTTACTAGCTTCTTCTTTTCATATTACTTTTTCTGCTCTTTTACCTACATTTTTCATGGAAAATCTGATTATTTTCTCAATACTTTTATATTATATATATATACTGCGCTGAAACCCGCATTTCCTAAACTACTATGAAAGTTTTTGATCTTTAACCAACTTTTTCCTGTGATTTTTACTAGTTTCTTCTTTCCATGTAACTTTTTCTGCTCTTTTACCTACTTTTTTCATGGAAAATCTCATTATTTTCTCAATATTTTTATATTATATATATATATATGCTGCGCTAAAACCCGCATTTCCTAAACTACTATGAAAGTTTTTGATCTTTAATTAACTTTTTCCTGTGATTTTTACTAGTTTCTTCTTTTCATACAACTTTTTCTGCTCTTTTACCTACATTTTTCATGGAAAATCTGATTATTTTCTCAATATTTTTATATTATACTGATATTTATATATATATACTGCGCTGAAACCCGCATTTCCTAAACTACTATGAAAGTTTTTGATCTTAAACCAACTTTTTCTTGTGATTTTTACTAGCTTCTTCTTTTCATATTACTTTTTCTGCTCTTTTACCTACATTTTTCATGGAAAATCTGATTATTTTCTCAATATTTTTATATTATACTGCTATTCTTATATATATACTGCGCTGAAACCCACATTTCCTAAACAACTATGAACGTTTTTTATCTTTAAGCAACTTTTTCCTGTGATTTTTACTAGTTTCTTCTTTTCATATAACTTTTTCTGCTCTTTTACCTACTTTTTTCATGGAAAATCTCATTATTTTCTCAATATTTTTATATTATATATATATATATGCTGCGCTAAAACCCGCATTTCCTAAACTACTATGAAAGTTTTTGATCTTTAATTAACTTTTTCCTGTGATTTTTACTAGTTTCTTCTTTTCATATAACTTTTTCTGCTCTTTTACCTACATTTTTCATGGAAAATCTGATTATTTTCTCAATATTTTTATATTATACTGATATTTATATATATATACTGCGCTGAAACCCGCATTTCCTAAACTACTATGAAAGTTTTTGATCTTAAACCAACTTTTTCTTGTGATTTTTACTAGCTTCTTCTTTTCATATTACTTTTTCTGCTCTTTTACCTACATTTTTCATGGAAAATCTGATTATTTTCTCAATACTTTTATATTATATATATATACTGCGCTGAAACCCGCATTTCCTAAACTATTATGGAAGTTTTTGATCTTTGACCAACTTTTTCCTGTGATTTTTACTAGTTTCTTCTTTTCATGTAACTTTTTCTGCTCTTTTACCTACTTTTTTCATGGAAAATCTGATTATTTTCTCAATATTTTTAAATTATATATATATACTGCGCTGAAACCCGCATTTCCTATACTACTATGAAAGTTTTTGACCTTTAACCAACTTTTTTCCCGTGATTTTTACTAGTTTCTTCTTTTCATATAACTTTTTCTGCTCTTTTACCTAAATTTTTTCATGGAAAATCTGATTATTTTCTCAATATTTTTGTATTATATATATATACTGCGCTGAAACCCGCATTTCCTATACTATTATGGAAGTTTTTGATCTCTAACCAACTTTTTCCTGTGATTTTTACTAGTTTCTTCTTTTCATATAACTTTTTCTGCTCTTTTACCTTTATTTTTCATGGAAAATCTGATTATTTTCTCAATATTTTTATATTATATATATATATATATATATACTGCGCTGAAACCCGCATTTCCTGAACTACTATGAAAGTTTTTGATCTTTAACCAACTTTTTCTGCTCTTTTACCTACATTTTTCATGAAAAATCAGATTATTTTCTCAATATTTTTATATTATACTGCTATTTTTATATATATACTGCGCTGAAACCCGCATTTCCTTAACTACTATGAAAGTTTTTGATCTTTAACCAACATTTTCCTGTGATTTTTACTAGTTTCTTCTTTTCATACAACTTTTTCTGCTCTTTTACCTACATTTTTCATGGAAAATCTGATTATTTTCTCAATATTTTTATATTATACTGCTATTTATATATATATACTGCGCTGAAACTCGCATTTCCTAAACTACTATGAAAGTTTTTGATCTTTAACCAACTTTTTCCTGTGATTTTTACTAGTTTCTTCTTTTCATATAACTTTTCCTACTCTTTTACCTACATTTTTCATGGAAAATCTGATTAGTTTCTCAATATTTTTATATTATACTGCTATTCTTATATATATACTGCGCTGAAACCCACATTTCCTAAACTACTATGAAAGTTTTTGATCTTTAACCAACATTTTCCTGTGATTTTTACTAGTTTCTTCTTTTCATACAACTTTTTCTGCTCTTTTACCTACATTTTTCATGGAAAATCTGATTATTTTCTCAATATTTTTATATTATATATACATACTGCGCTGAAACCCGCATTTCCTAAACTACTATGAAAGTTTTTGATCTTTAACCAACTTTTCCTGTGATTTTTACTAGTTTCTTCTTTTCATATAACTTTTCCTACTCTTTTACCTACATTTTTCATGGAAAATCTGATTACTTTCTCAATATTTTTATATTATACTGCTATTCTTATATATATACTGCGCTGAAACCCACATTTCCTAAACAACTATGAACGTTTTTTATCTTTAAGCAACTTTTTCCTGTGATTTTTACTAGTTTCTTCTTTTCATATAACTTTTTCTGCTCTTTTACCTACTTTTTTCATGGAAAATCTCATTATTTTCTCAATATTTTTATATTATATATATATATATGCTGCGCTAAAACCCGCATTTCCTAAACTACTATGAAAGTTTTTGATCTTTAATTAACTTTTTCCTGTGATTTTTACTAGTTTCTTCTTTTCATACAACTTTTTCTGCTCTTTTACCTACATTTTTCATGGAAAATCTGATTATTTTCTCAATATTTTTATATTATACTGATATTTATATATATATACTGCGCTGAAACCCGCATTTCCTAAACTACTATGAAAGTTTTTGATCTTAAACCAACTTTTTCTTGTGATTTTTACTAGCTTCTTCTTTTCATATTACTTTTTCTGCTCTTTTACCTACATTATTCATGGAAAATCTGATTATTTTCTCAATACTTTTATATTATATATATATACTGCGCTGAAACCCGCATTTCCTAAGCTACTATGAAAGTTTTTGATCTTTAACCAACTTTTTCCTGTGATTTTTACTAGTTTCTTCTTTTCATGTAACTTTTTCTGCTCTTTTACCTACTTTTTTCATGGAAAATCTGATTATTTTCTCAATATTTTTAAATTATATATATATACTGCGCTGAAACCCGCATTTCCTATACTACTATGAAAGTTTTTGACCTTTAACCAACTTTTTTCCCGTGATTTTTACTAGTTTCTTCTTTTCATATAACTTTTTCTGCTCTTTTACCTAAATTTTTTCATGGAAAATCTGATTATTTTCTCAATATTTTTGTATTATATATATATACTGCGCTGAAACCCGCATTTCCTATACTATTATGGAAGTTTTTGATCTCTAACCAACTTTTTCCTGTGATTTTTACTAGTTTCTTCTTTTTATATAACTTTTTCTGCTCTTTTACCTTTATTTTTCATGGAAAATCTGATTATTTTCTCAATATTTTTATATTATATATATATATATATATACTGCGCTGAAACCCGCATTTCCTGAACTACTATGAAAGTTTTTGATCTTTAACCAACTTTTTCTGCTCTTTTACCTACATTTTTCATGGAAAATGTGATTATTTTCTCAATATTTTTATATTATACTGCTATTTTTATATATATACTGCGCTGAAACCCGCATTTCCTTAACTACTATGAAAGTTTTTGATCTTTAACCAACATTTTCCTGTGATTTTTTCTAGTTTCTTCTTTTCATACAACTTTTTCTGCTCTTTTACCTACATTTTTCATGGAAAATCTGATTATTTTCTCAATATTTTTATATTATACTGCTATTTATATATATATACTGCGCTGAAACTCGCATTTCCTAAACTACTATGAAAGTTTTTGATCTTTAACCAACTTTTTCCTGTGATTTTTACTAGTTTCTTCTTTTCATATAACTTTTCCTACTCTTTTACCTACATTTTTCATGGAAAATCTGATTACTTTCTCAATATTTTTATATTATACTGCTATTCTTATATATATACTGCGCTGAAACCCACATTTCCTAAACTACTATGAAAGTTTTTGATCTTTAACCAACATTTTCCTGTGATTTTTACTAGTTTCTTCTTTTCATACAACTTTTTCTGCTCTTTTACCTACATTTTTCATGGAAAATCTGATTATTTTCTCAATATTTTTATATTATATATACATACTGCGCTGAAACCCGCATTTCCTAAACTACTATGAAAGTTTTTGATCTTTAACCAACTTTTCCTGTGATTTTTACTAGTTTCTTCTTTTCATATAACTTTTCCTACTCTTTTACCTACATTTTTCATGGAAAATCTGATTACTTTCTCAATATTTTTATATTATACTGCTATTCTTATATATATACTGCGCTGAAACCCACATTTCCTAAACAACTATGAACGTTTTTTATCTTTAAGCAACTTTTTCCTGTGATTTTTACTAGTTTCTTCTTTTCATATAACTTTTTCTGCTCTTTTACCTACTTTTTTCATGGAAAATCTCATTATTTTCTCAATATTTTTATATTATATATATATATATGCTGCGCTAAAACCCGCATTTCCTAAACTACTATGAAAGTTTTTGATCTTTAATTAACTTTTTCCTGTGATTTTTACTAGTTTCTTCTTTTCATACAACTTTTTCTGCTCTTTTACCTACATTTTTCATGGAAAATCTGATTATTTTCTCAATATTTTTATATTATACTGATATTTATATATATATACTGCGCTGAAACCCGCATTTCCTAAACTACTATGAAAGTTTTTGATCTTAAACCAACTTTTTCTTGTGATTTTTACTAGCTTCTTCTTTTCATATTACTTTTTCTGCTCTTTTACCTACATTTTTCATGGAAAATCTGATTATTTTCTCAATACTTTTATATTATATATATATATACTGCGCTGAAACCCGCATTTCCTAAACTACTATGAAAGTTTTTGATCTTTGACCAACTTTTTCCTGTGATTTTTACTAGTTTCTTCTTTTCATGTAACTTTTTCTGCTCTTTTACCTACTTTTTTCATGGAAAATCTGATTATTTTCTCAATATTTTTAAATTATATATATATACTGCGCTGAAACCCGCATTTCCTATACTACTATGAAAGTTTTTGACCTTTAACCAACTTTTTTCCCGTGATTTTTACTAGTTTCTTCTTTTCATATAACTTTTTCTGCTCTTTTACCTAAATTTTTTCATGGAAAATCTGATTATTTTCTCAATATTTTTGTATTATATATATATACTGCGCTGAAACCCGCATTTCCTATACTATTATGGAAGTTTTTGATCTCTAACCAACTTTTTCCTGTGATTTTTACTAGTTTCTTCTTTTTATATAACTTTTTCTCCTCTTTTACCTTTTTTTTTCATGGAAAATCTGATTATTTTCTCAATATTTTTATATTATATATATATATATATATACTGCGCTGAAACCCGCATTTCCTGAACTACTATGAAAGTTTTTGATCTTTAACCAACTTTTTCTGCTCTTTTACCTACTTTTTTCATGAAAAATCTGATTATTTTCTCAATATTTTTATATTATACTGCTATTTTTATATATATACTGCGCTGAAACCCGCATTTCCTTAACTACTATGAAAGTTTTTGATCTTTAACCAACATTTTCCTGTGATTTTTTCTAGTTTCTTCTTTTCATACAACTTTTTCTGCTCTTTTACCTACATTTTTCATGGAAAATCTGATTATTTTCTCAATATTTTTATATTATACTGCTATTTATATATATATACTGCGCTGAAACTCGCATTTCCTAAACTACTATGAAAGTTTTTGATCTTTAACCAACTTTTTCCTGTGATTTTTACTAGTTTCTTCTTTTCATATAACTTTTCCTACTCTTTTACCTACATTTTTCATGGAAAATCTGATTACTTTCTCAATATTTTTATATTATACTGCTATTCTTATATATATACTGCGCTGAAACCCACATTTCCTAAACTACTATGAAAGTTTTTGATCTTTAACCAACATTTTCCTGTGATTTTTACTAGTTTCTTCTTTTCATACAACTTTTTCTGCTCTTTTACCTACATTTTTCATGGAAAATCTGATTATTTTCTCAATATTTTTATATTATATCTACATACTGCGCTGAAACCCGCATTTCCTAAACTACTATGAAAGTTTTTGATCTTTAACCAACTTTTCCTGTGATTTTTACTAGTTTCTTCTTTTCATATAACTTTTCCTACTCTTTTACCTACATTTTTCATGGAAAATCTGATTACTTTCTCAATATTTTTATATTATACTGCTATTCTTATATATATACTGCGCTGAAACCCACATTTCCTAAACAACTATGAACGTTTTTTATCTTTAAGCAACTTTTTCCTGTGATTTTTACTAGTTTCTTCTTTTCATATAACTTTTTCTGCTCTTTTACCTACTTTTTTCATGGAAAATCTCATTATTTTCTCAATATTTTTATATTATATATATATATATGCTGCGCTAAAACCCGCATTTCCTAAACTACTATGAAAGTTTTTGATCTTTAATTAACTTTTTCCTGTGATTTTTACTAGTTTCTTCTTTTCATACAACTTTTTCTGCTCTTTTACCTACATTTTTCATGAAAAATCTGATTATTTTCTCAATATTTTTATATTATACTGATATTTATATATATATACTGCGCTGAAACCCGCATTTCCTAAACTACTATGAAAGTTTTTGATCTTAAACCAACTTTTTCTTGTGATTTTTACTAGCTTCTTCTTTTCATATTACTTTTTCTACTCTTTTACCTACATTTTTCATGGAAAATCTGATTATTTTCTCAATACTTTTATATTATATATATATACTGCGCTGAAACCCGCATTTCCTAAACTACTATGAAAGTTTTTGATCTTTAACCAACTTTTTCCTGTGATTTTTACTAGTTTCTTCTTTTCATGTAACTTTTTCTGCTCTTTTACCTACTTTTTTCATGGAAAATCTCATTATTTTCTCAATATTTTTATATTATATATATATATATGCTGCGCTAAAACCCGCATTTCCTAAACTACTATGAAAGTTTTTGATCTTTAATTAACTTTTTCCTGTGATTTTTACTAGTTTCTTCTTTTCATACAACTTTTTCTGCTCTTTTACCTACATTTTTCATGGAAAATCTGATTATTTTCTCAATATTTTTATATTATACTGATATTTATATATATATACTGCGCTGAAACCCGCATTTCCTAAACTACTATGAAAGTTTTTGATCTTAAACCAACTTTTTCTTGTGATTTTTACTAGCTTCTTCTTTTCATATTACTTTTTCTGCTCTTTTACCTACATTTTTCATGGAAAATCTGATTATTTTCTCAATATTTTTATATTATACTGCTATTCTTATATATATACTGCGCTGAAACCCACATTTCCTAAACAACTATGAACGTTTTTTATCTTTAAGCAACTTTTTCCTGTGATTTTTACTAGTTTCTTCTTTTCATATAACTTTTTCTGCTCTTTTACCTACTTTTTTCATGGAAAATCTCATTATTTTCTCAATATTTTTATATTATATATATATATATGCTGCGCTAAAACCCGCATTTCCTAAACTACTATGAAAGTTTTTGATCTTTAATTAACTTTTTCCTGTGATTTTTACTAGTTTCTTCTTTTCATACAACTTTTTCTGCTCTTTTACCTACATTTTTCATGGAAAATCTGATTATTTTCTCAATATTTTTATATTATACTGATATTTATATATATATACTGCGCTGAAACCCGCATTTCCTAAACTACTATGAAAGTTTTTGATCTTAAACCAACTTTTTCTTGTGATTTTTACTAGCTTCTTCTTTTCATATTACTTTTTCTGCTCTTTTACCTACATTTTTCATGGAAAATCTGATTATTTTCTCAATACTTTTATATTATATATATATACTGCGCTGAAACCCGCATTTCCTAAACTACTATGAAAGTTATTGATCTTTGACCAACTTTTTCCTGTGATTTTTACTAGTTTCTTCTTTTCATGTAACTTTTTCTGCTCTTTTACCTACTTTTTTCATGGAAAATCTGATTATTTTCTCAATATTTTTAAATTATATATATATACTGCGCTGAAACCCGCATTTCCTATACTACTATGAAAGTTTTTGACCTTTAACCAACTTTTTTCCCGTGATTTTTACTAGTTTCTTCTTTTCATATAACTTTTTCTGCTCTTTTACCTAAATTTTTTCATGGAAAATCTGATTATTTTCTCAATATTTTTGTATTATATATATATACTGCGATGAAACCCGCATTTCCTATACTATTATGGAAGTTTTTGATCTCTAACCAACTTTTTCCTGTGATTTTTACTAGTTTCTTCTTTTCATATAACTTTTTCTGCTCTTTTACCTTTATTTTTCATGGAAAATCTGATTATTTTCTAAATATTTTTATATTATATATATATATATATATACTGCGCTGAAACCCGCATTTCCTGAACTACTATGAAAGTTTTTGATCTTTAACCAACTTTTTCTGCTCTTTTACCTACATTTTTCATGAAAAATCAGATTATTTTCTCAATATTTTTATATTATACTGCTATTTTTATATATATACTGCGCTGAAACCCGCATTTCCTTAACTACTATGAAAGTTTTTGATCTTTAACCAACATTTTCCTGTGATTTTTACTAGTTTCTTCTTTTCATACAACTTTTTCTGCTCTTTTACCTACATTTTTCATGGAAAATCTGATTATTTTCTCAATATTTTTATATTATACTGCTATTTATATATATATACTGCGCTGAAACTCGCATTTCCTAAACTACTATGAAAGTTTTTGATCTTTAACCAACTTTTTCCTGTGATGTTTACTAGTTTCTTCTTTTCATATAACTTTTCCTACTCTTTTACCTACATTTTTCATGGAAAATCTGATTACTTTCTCAATATTTTTATATTATACTGCTATTCTTATATATATACTGCGCTGAAACCCACATTTCCTAAACTACTATGAAAGTTTTTGATCTTTAACCAACATTTTCCTGTGATTTTTACTAGTTTCTTCTTTTCATACAACTTTTTCTGCTCTTTTACCTACATTTTTCATGGAAAATCTGATTATTTTCTCAATATTTTTATATTATATATACATACTGCGCTGAAACCCGCATTTCCTAAACTACTATGAAAGTTTTTGATCTTTAACCAACTTTTCCTGTGATTTTTACTAGTTTCTTCTTTTCATATAACTTTTCCTACTCTTTTACCTACATTTTTCATGGAAAATCTGATTACTTTCTCAATATTTTTATATTATACTGCTATTCTTATATATATACTGCGCTGAAACCCACATTTCCTAAACAACTATGAACGTTTTTTATCTTTAAGCAACTTTTTCCTGTGATTTTTACTAGTTTCTTCTTTTCATATAACTTTTTCTGCTCTTTTACCTACTTTTTTCATGGAAAATCTCATTATTTTCTCAATATTTTTATATTATATATATATATATGCTGCGCTAAAACCCGCATTTCCTAAACTACTATGAAAGTTTTTGATCTTTAATTAACTTTTTCCTGTGATTTTTACTAGTTTCTTCTTTTCATACAACTTTTTCTGCTCTTTTACCTACATTTTTCATGGAAAATCTAATTATTTTCTCAATATTTTTATATTATATATATATATATATATATATATATATATATATATATACTGCGCTGAAACCCGCATTTCCTATACTAGTATGAAAGTTTTTGATCTTTAACCAACTTTTTCCTCTTTCTTCTTTTCATATAACTTTTTCTGCTCTTTTACCTACTTTTTTCATAGGAAATCTGATTATTTTCTCAATATTTGTATATTATAATGCTATTTTTATATATATACTGCGCTGAAACCCGCATTTCCTATACTAGTATGAAAGTTTTGGATCTATAACCAAGTTTTTCCTGTGATTTTAACTAGTTCTTTCTTTTCTTAAAACTTTTTCTGCTCTTTTACCTACTTTTTTCATGGAAAATCTGATTATTTTCTCAATATTCTTATATTATATAAATTAACCAACTTTAACCAACTTTATACTGCGCTGAAACTAGCATTTCCTATACTAGTATGAAAGTTTTTGATCTTTAACCAACTTTTTTCTGTGATTTTTACTAGTTTCTTCTTTTCATATAACTTTTTCTGCTCTTTTCATGGAAAATCTGATTATTTTCTCAATATTTTTATATTATACTGCTATTTTTATATATATACTGCGCTGAAACCCGCATTTCCTAAACTACTATGAAAGTTTTTGATCTGTAACCAACTTTTTCCTGTGATTTTTACTAGTTTCTTCTTTTCATATAACTTTTTCTGCTCTTTTACCTACATTTTTCATGGAAAATCTGATTATTTTCTCAATATTTTTATATTATATATATTAACCAACTTTAACAAACTTTTTCCTGTGATCTATACTAGTTTCATCTTTTCATATAACTTTTTCTGCTCTTTTACCTACTTTTTTCATGGAAAATCTGATTATTTTCTCAATATTTTTATAATATATATATATACTGCGCTGAAACCCGCATTTCCTAAACTACTATGAAAGTTTTTGATCTTTAACCAACTTTTTCCTGTGATTTTTGATCTTTAACCAACTTTTTCCTGTGATTTTTACTAGTTTCTTCTTTTCATATAACTTTTTCTGCTCTTTTACCTACATTTTTCATGGAAAATCTGATTATTTTCTCAATATTTTTATATTATATATATTAACCAACTTTAACAAACTTTTTCCTGTGATCTTTACTAGTTTCATCTTTTCATATAACTTTTTCTGCTCTTTTACCTACTTTTTTCATGGAAAATCTGATTATTTTCTCAATATTTTTATATAATATATAAATATACTGCACTGAAACCCGCATTTCCTAAACTACTATGAAAGCTTTTGATCTTTAACCAACTTTTGCCTGTGAATGTTACTAGTTTCTTCTTTTCATATAACTTTTTCTGCTCTTTTAGCTAAATTTTTCATGGAAAATCTGATTATTTTCTCAATATTTTTATATTATATATATATATATATATATACTGCACTGAAACCCGCATTTCCTAAACTACTATGAAAGCTTTTGATCTTTAACCAACTTTTTCCTGTGAATGTTACTAGTTTCTTCTTTTCATATAACTTTTTCTGCTCTTTTAGCTAAATTTTTCATGGAAAATCTGATTATTTTCTCAATATTTTTATATTATACTGCTATTTTTATATATATACTTTGCTGAAACCCGCATTTCCTAAACTACTATGAAAGTTTTTGATCTTTAATTAACTTTTTCCTGTGATTTTTACTAGTTTCTTCTTTTCATACAACTTTTTCTGCTCTTTTACCTACATTTTTCATGGAAAATCTGATTATTTTCTCAATATTTTTATATTATACTGATATTTATATATATATACTGCGCTGAAACCCGCATTTCCTATACTACTATGAAAGTTTTTGACCTTTAACCAACTTTTTTCCCGTGATTTTTACTAGTTTCTTCTTTTCATATAACTTTTTCTGCTCTTTTACCTAAATTTTTTCATGGAAAATCTGATTATTTTCTCAATATTTTTGTATTATATATATATACTGCGCTGAAACCCGCATTTCCTATACTATTATGGAAGTTTTTGATCTCTAACCAACTTTTTCCTGTGATTTTTACTAGTTTCTTCTTTTCGTATAACTTTTTCTGCTCTTTTACCTTTATTTTTCATGGAAAATCTGATTATTTTCTCAATATTTTTATATTATATATATATATATACTGCGCTGAAACCCGCATTTCCTAAACTACTATGAAAGTTTTTGATCTTTAACCAACTTTTTCCTGTGATTTTTACTAGTTTTTTTCTTTTTATATAACTTTTTCTGCTCTTTTACCTACATTTTTCATGGAAAATCTGATTATTTTCTCAATATTTTTATATTATACTGCTATTTTTATATATATACTGCGCTGAAACCCACATTTCCTAAACTACTATGAAAGTTTTTGATCTTTAACCAACTTTTTCCTGTGATTTTTTCTAGTTTATTCTTTTCATATAACTTTTTCTGCTCTTTTACCTACATTTTTCATGGCAAATCTGATTATTTTCTCAATATTTTTAAATCATATGTATATACTGCGCCGAAACCCGCATTTCCTAAACTACTATGAAAGTTTTTGATCTTTAACCAACTTTTTCCTGTGATTTTTACTAGTTTCTTCTTTTCATATAACTTTTCCTGCTCTTTTACCTACATTTTTCATGGGAAATCAGATTATTTTCTCAATATTTTTATATTATACTGCTATTTTTATATATATACTGCGCTGAAACCCGCATTTCCTAAACTACTATGAAAGTTTTTGATCTTTAACCAACTTTTTCCTGTGATTTTTACTAGTTTCTTCTTTTCATATAACTTTTTCTGCTCTTTTCCTACATTTTTCATGGAAAATCTGATTATTTTCTCAATATTTTTATATTATATATATATACTGCGCTGAAACCCGCATTTTCTAAACTACTATGAAAGTTTTTGATCTTTAACCAACTTTTTCCTGTGATTTTTACTAGTTTCTTCTTTTCATATTACTTTTTCTGCTCTTTTACCTACATTTTTCATGGAAAATCGGATTATTTTCTCAATATTTTTATATTATATATATAAACTGCGCTGAAACCCGCATTTCCTAAACTACTATGAAAGTTTTTGATCTTTAACCAACTTTTTCCTGTGAATTTACTAGTTTCTTTTTTTCATATAACTTTTTCTGCTCTTTTACCTACTTTTTTCATGGAAAATCTGATTATTTTCTCAATATTTTTAAATTATATATATATACCGCGCTGAAACCCGCATTTCCTATACTACTATGAAAGTTTTTGACCTTTAACCAACTTTTTCCTGTGATTTTTACTAGTTTCTTCTTTTCATATAACTTTTTCTGCTCTTTTACCTACTTTTTTCATGGAAAATCTGATTATTTTCTCAATATTTTTATATTATATATATATACTGCGCTGAAACTCGCATTTCCTATACTACTATGGAAGTTTTTGATCTCTAACCAACTTTTTCCTGTGATTTTTACTAGTTTCTTCTTTTCATATAACTTTTTCTGCTCTTTTTCCTACATTTTTCATGGAAAATCTGATTATTTTCTCAATATTTTTATTTTATACTGCTAGTTTTATATATATACTGCGCTGAAACCCGCATTTCCTAAACTTCTATGAAAGTTTTTGTTCTTTAATTAACTTTTTCCTGTCATTTTTACCAGCTTCTTCTTTTCATATAACTTTTTCTGCTCTTTTACCTACATTTTTCATGGAAAGTCTGATTATTTTCTCAATATTTTTATATTATATATATATACTGCGCTGAAACCCGCATTTCCTAAACTTCTATGAAAGTTTTTGATCTTTAACCAACTTTTTCCTGTGATTTTTACTAGTTTTTTCTTTTTATATAACTTTTTCTGCTCTTTTACCTACATTTTTCATGGAAAGTCTGATTATTTTCTCAATATTTTTATATTATATATATATACTGCGCTGAAACCCGCATTTCCTAAACTTCTATGAAAGTTTTTGATCTTTAACCAACTTTTTCCTGTGATTTTTACTAGTTTTTTCTTTTTATATAACTTTTTCTGCCATTTTACCTACATTTTTCATGGAAAATCTGATTATTTTCTCAATATTTTTATATTATACTTCTTTTTTTATATATATACTGCGCTGAAACCCGCATTTCCTAACCTACTATGAACGTTTTTGATCTTTAACCAACTTTTTCCTGTGATTTTTTCCTTCTTCTTTTCATATAACTTTTTCTGCTCTTTTACCTACATTTTTCATGGCAAATCTGATTATTTTCTCAATATTTTTAAATCATATGTATATACTGCGCCGAAACCCGCATTTCCTAAACTACTATGAAAGTTTTTGATCTTTAACCAACTTTTTCCTGTGATTTTTACTAGTTTCTTCTTTTCATATAACTTTTCCTGCTCTTTTACCTACATTTTTCATGGAAGATCTGATTATTTTCTCAATATTTTTATATTATACTGCTATTATTATATATATACTGCGCTGAAACCCGCATTTTTTAAGCTACTATGAAAGTTTTTGATCTTTAACCAACTTTTTCCTGTGATTTTTACTAGTTTCATCTTTTCATATAACTTTTTCTGCTCTTTTACCTACATTTTTCATTGAAAATCTGATTATTTTCTCAATATTTTTATATTATATATATATACGGAGCTGAAACCCGCATTTCCTATACTAGTATGAAAGTTTTTGATCTTTAACCAACATTTTTCTGTCATTTTTACTAATTTCTTCTTTTCATATAACTTTTTCTGCTCTTTTACCTACATTTTTCATGGAAAATCTGATTATTTTCTCAAATTTTTATATTATACTGATATTTATATATATATACTGCGTTGAAACCCGCATTTCCTAAACTACTATGAAAGTTTTTGATCTTTAACCAACTTTTTCCTGTGATTTTTACTAGTTTCTTCTTTTCATATAACTTTTTCTGCTCTTTTACCTACATTTTTCATGGAAAATCAGATTATTTTCTCAATATTTTTATATTATACTGCTATTTTTATATATATACTGCGTTGAAACCCGCATTTCCTTAACTACTATGAAAGTTTTTGATCTTTAACCAACTTTTTCCTGTGATTTTTACTAGTTTCTTCTTTTCATATAACTTTTTCTGCCTACATTTTTCATGGAAAATCTGATTATTTTCTCAACATTTTTATATTATATATATATATATACTGCGCTGAAACCCGCATTTCCTAAACTACTATGAAAGTTTTTGATCTTTAACTAACTTTTTCCTGCGATTTTTACTAGTTTCTTCTTTTCATATAACTTTGTCTGCTCTTTTGCCTACATTTTTCATGGAAAATCTGATTATTTTCTCAATATTTTTATATTATACTGCTATTTTTATATATATACTGCGCTGAAACCCGCATTTCCTAAAATACTATGAAAGTTTTTGATCTTTAACCAACTTTTTCCTGTGATTTTTACTTGTTTCTTCTTTTCATATAACTTATTCTGCTCTTTTACCTACATTTTTCATGGAAAATCTGATAATTTTCTCAATATTTTTATATTATATATATGTACTGCGCTGAAACCCGCATTCCCTAAAACTACTATGAAAGATTTTGATCTTTAACCAACTTTTTCCTGTGACTTTTACTAGTTTCTTCTTTTTATATAACTTATTCTGCTCTTTTACCTAAATTTTTCATGGAAATTCTGATTATTTTCTCAATATTTTTATATTATATATATATACTGCGCTGAAACCCGCATTTCCTAAAACTACTATGAAAGATTTTGATCTTTAACCAACTTTTTCCTGTGTCTTTTACTAGGTTCTTCTTTTCATTCAACTTTTTCTGCTCTTTTACCTACTTTTTTCATGGAAAATCTGATTATTTTCTCAATATTTTTATATTATACTGCTATTTTTATATATATACTGCGCTGAAACCCGCATTTCCTAAACTACTATGAAAGTTTTTGATCTTTAACCAAGTTTTTCCTGTGATTTTTACTAGTTTCTTCTTTTCATATAACTTTTTCTGCTCTTTTACCTACTTTTTTCATGGAAAATCTCATTATTTTCTCAATATTTTTACATTATATATATATATATACTGCGCTAAAACCCGCATTTCCTAAACTACTATGAAAGTTTTTGATCTTTAATTAACTTTTTCCTGTGATTTTTACTAGTTTCTTCTTTTCATACAACTTTTTCTGCTCTTTTACCTACATTTTTTCATGGAAAATCTGATTATTTTCTCAATATTTTTATATTATACTGATATTTATATATATATACTGCGCTGAAACCCGCATTTCCTAAACTACTATGAAAGTTTTTGATCTTAAACCAACTTTTTCTTGTGATTTTACTAGCTTCTTCTTTTCATATTACTTTTTCTGCTCTTTTACCTACATTTTTCATGGAAAATCTGATTATTTTCTCAATACTTTTATATTATATATATATACTGCGCTGAAACCCGCATTTCCTAAGCTACTATGAAAGTTTTTGATCTTTAACCAACTTTTTCCTGTGATTTTTACTAGTTTCTTCTTTTCATGTAACTTTTTCTGCTCTTTTACCTACTTTTTTCATGGAAAATCTGATTATTTTCTCAATATTTTAAATTATATATTATACTACTGCGCTGAAACCCGCATTTCCTATACTACTATGAAAGTTTTTGACCTTTAACCAACTTTTTCCCGTGATTTTTACTAGTTTCTTCTTTTCATATAACTTTTTCTGCTCTTTTACCTAAATTTTTTCATGGAAAATCTGATTATTTTCCTCAATATTTTTGTATTATATATATATACTGCGCTGAAACCCGCATTTCCTATACTATTATGGAAGTTTTTGATCTCTAACCAACTTTTTCCTGTGATTTTTACTAGTTTCTTTTTTCATATAACTTTTTCTGCTCTTTTACCTTTATTTTTCATGGAAAATCTGATTATTTTCTCAATATTTTTATATTATATATATATATATACTGAGCTGAAACCCGCATTTCCTGAACTACTATGAAAGTTTTTGATCTTTAACCAACTTTTTCCTGTGATTTTTACTAGCTTCTTCTTTTCATATTACTTTTTCTGCTCTTTTACCTACATTTTTCATGGAAAATCTGATTATTTTCTCAATATTTTTATATTATATATATATACTGCGCGGGAACCCGCATTTCCTAAACTACTATGAAAGTTTTTGATCTTTAACCAACTTTTTCCTGTGATTTTTACTAGTTTCTTCTTTTCATACAACTTTTTCTGCTCTTTTACCTACATTTTTCATGGAAAATCTGATTATTTTCTCAATATTTTTATATTATATATATATACAGCGCTGAAACCCGCATTTCCTAAACTACTATGAAAGTTTTTGATCTTTAACCAACTTTTTTCTGTGATTTTTACTAGTTTTTTTCTGCTCTTTTACCTACATTTTCATGGAAAATCTGATTATTTTCTCAATATTTTTATATTATACTGCTATTTTTATATATATACTGCGCTGAAACCCGCATTTCCTAAACTACTATGAAAGTTTTTGATCTTTAACCAACTTTTTCCTGTGATTTTTTCTAGTTTATTCTTTTCATATAACTTTTTCTGCTCTTTTACCTACATTTTTCATGGCAAATCTGATTATTTTCTCAATATTTTTAAATCATATGTATATACTGCGCCGAAACCCGCATTTCCTAAACTACTATGAAAGTTTTTGATCTTTAACCAACTTTTTCCTGTGATTTTTACTAGTTTCTTCTTTTCATATAACTTTTCCTGCTCTTTTACCTACATTTTTCATGGGAAATCAGATTATTTTCTCAATATTTTTATATTATACTGCTATTTTTATATATATACTGCGCTGAAACCCGCATTTCCTAAACTACTATGAAAGTTTTTGATCTTTAACCAACTTTTTCCTGTGATTTTTACTAGTTTCTTCTTTTCATAAAACTTTTTCTGCTCTTTTACCTACATTTTTCATGGAAAATCTGATTATTTTCTCAATATTTTTATATTATATATATATACTGCGCTGAAACCCGCATTTTCTAGACTACTATGAAAGTTTTTGATCTTTAACCAACTTTTTCCTGTGATTTTTACTAGTTTCTCTTTTCATATAACTTTTTCTGCTCTTTTACCTACATTTTTCATGGAAAATCGGATTATTTTCTCAATATTTTTATATTATATATATAAACTGCGCCGAAACCCGCATTTCCTAAACTACTATGAAAGTTTTTGATCATTAACCAACTTTTTCCTGTGATTTTTTCTAGTTTATTCTTTTCATATAACTTTTTCTGCTCTTTTACCTACATTTTTCATGGCAAATCTGATTATTTTCTCAATATTTTTAAATCATATGTATATACTGCGCCGAAACCCGCATTTCCTAAACTACTATGAAAGTTTTTGATCTTTAACCAACTTTTTCCTGTGATTTTTACTAGTTTCTTCTTTTCATATAACTTTTCCTGCTCTTTTACCTACATTTTTCATGGAAAATCTGATTATTTTCTCAATATTTTTATTTTATACTGCTAGTTTTATATATTTACTGCGCTGAAACCCGCATTTCCTAAACTTCTATGAAAGTTTTTGATCTTTAACCAACCTTTTCCTGTCATTTTTACTAGTTTCTTCTTTTCATATAACTTTTTCTGCTCTTTTACCTACATTTTTCATGGAAAATCTGATTATTTTCTCAATATTTTTATATTATACTGCTATTTTTATATATATACTGCGCTGAAACCCGCATTTCCTAAACTACTATGAAAGTTTTTGATCTTTAACCAACTTTTTCCTGTGAATTTTACTAGTTTCTTCTTTTCATAAAACTTTTTCTGCTCTTTCACCTACATTTTTCATGGAAAATCTGATTACTTTCTCAATATTTTTATATTATATATATATATACTGCGCTGAAACCCGCATTTCCTAAACTACTATGAACGTTTTTGATCTTTAACCAACTTTTTCCTGTGATTTTTTCTAGTTTCTTCTTTTCATATAACTTTTTCTGCTCTTTTACCTACATTTTTCATGGAAAATCTGATTACTTTCTCAATATTTTTATATTATATATATATATACTGCGCTGAAACCCGCATTTCCTAAACTTCTATGCAAGTTTTTGATCTTTAACCAACTTTTTCCTGTGATTTTTACTAGTTTTTTCTTTTTATATAACTTTTTCTGCTCTTTTACCTACATTTTTCATGGAAAATCTGATTATTTTCTCGATATTTTTATATTATACTGCTATTTTTATATGTATACTGCGCTGAAACCCGCATTTCCTAAACTACTATGAAAGTTTTTGATCTTTAACCAACTTTTTCCTGAGATTTTTACTAGTTTCTTCTTTTCATGGTGGTGGCCCGTGGCTTTGTGGGTATGTGCGTCGACCCCAACCTCGATGTCGTAGGTTCGAATCCAGCTCTGAGCGATGAAAATAATTTTCACGGCCCCACCTCTTTCGAGTTACTGACAATGCTCAAAGAGTATTTCCTGTCTTGAAAAAGCTTCTCAAACAGCCGTTCGGATTCGGCATTAAACTGTAGGTCCCTTCCACTCGAGAGAGAACAATAGCACGCACAACTCGAGTGGTTGCTGAGAAGCTAGGCCCTGGCCCCCTACGGGCTGTAGCGCCACCCATATATATATATACTTCTTTTCATATAACTTTTCCTGCTCTTTTACCTACATTTTTCATGGAAGATCTGATTATTTTCTCAATATTTTTATATTATACTGCTATTATTATATATATACTGCGCTGAAACCCGCATTTCCTAAACTACTATGAACGTTTTTGATCTTTAACCAACTTTTTCCTGTGATTTTTTCTAGTTTCTTCTTTTCATATAACTTTTTCTGCTCTTTTACCTACATTTTTCACCCGCATTTCCTAAACTACTATGAAAGTTTTTGATCTTTAACCAACTTTTTCCTGTGATTTTTACTAGTTTCTTCTTTTCATACAACTTTTTCTGCTCTTTTACCTACATTTTTCATGGAAAATCTGATTATTTTCTCAATATTTTTATATTATATATATACAGCGCTGAAACCCGCATTTCCTAAACTACTATGAAAGTTTTTGATCTTTAACCAACTTTTTCCTGTGATTTTTACTAGTTTTTTTCTTTTTATATAACTTTTTCTGCTCTTTTACCTACATTTTTCATGGAAAATCTGATTATTTTCTCAATATTTTTATATTATATATATATACTGCGCTTAAACCCGCATTTCCTATACTACTATGGAAGTTTTTGATCTCTAACCAACTTTTTCCTGTGATTTTTACTAGTTTCTTCTTTTCATATAACTTTTTCTGCTCTTTTTCCTACATTTTTCATGGAAAATCTGATTATTTTCTCAATATTTTTATTTTATACTGTTAGTTTTATATATATACTGCGCTGAAACCCGCATTTCCTAAACTTCTATGAAAGTTTTTGATCTTTAACCAACCTTTTCCTGTCATTCTTACTAGTTTCTTCTTTTCATATAACTTTTTCTGCTCTTTTACCTACATTTTTCATGGAAAATCTGATTATTTTCTCAATATTTTTATATTATACTGCTATTTTTATATATATACTGCGCTGAAACCCGCATTTCCTAAACTACTATGAAAGTTTTTGATCTTTAACCAACTTTTTCCTGTGAATTTTACTAGTTTCTTCTTTTCATATAACTTTTTCTGTTCTTTCACCTACATTTTTCATGGAAAATCTGATTACTTTCTCAATATTTTTATATTATATATATATATACTGCGCTGAAACCCGCATTTCCTAAACTTCTATGCAAGTTTTTGATCTTTAACCAACTTTTTCCTGTGATTTTTACTAGTTTTTTCTTTTTATATAACTTTTTCTGCTCTTTTACCTACATTTTTCATGGAAAATCTGATTATTTTCTCAATATTTTTATATTATACTGCTATTTTTATATATATACTGCGCTGAAACCCGCATTTCCTAAACTACTATGAACGTTTTTGATCTTTAACCAACTTTTTCCTGTGATTTTTTCTAGTTTCTTCTTTTCATATAACTTTTTCTGCTCTTTTACCTACATTTTTCATGGAAAATCTGATTATTTTCTCAATATTTTTAAATCATATGTATATACTGCGCCGAAACCCGCATTTCCTAAACTACTATGAAAGTTTTTGATCTTTAACCAACTTTTTCCTGAGATTTTTACTAGTTTCTTCTTTTCATATAACTTTTCCTGCTCTTTTACCTACATTTTTCATGGAAGATCTGATTATTTTCTCAATATTTTTATATTATACTGCTATTATTATACATATACTGCGCTGAAACCCGCATTTTTTAAGCTACTATGAAAGTTTTTGATCTTTAACCAACTTTTTCCTGTGATTTTTACTAGTTTCATCTTTTCATATAACTTTTTCTGCTCTTTTACCTACATTTTTCATTGAAAATCTGATTATTTTCTCAATATTTTTATATTATAATAATTTTTAAATATAAGTTTTTGATCTTTAACCAACTTTTTCCTGTGATTTTTACTAGTTTTTTCTTTTTATATAACTTTTTCTGCTCTTTTACCTACATTTTTCATGGAAAATCTGATTATTTTCTCAATATTTTTATATTATACTGCTATTTTTATATATATACTGCGCTGAAACCCGCATTTCCTAAACTACTATGAACGTTTTTGATCTTTAACCAACTTTTTCCTGTGATTTTTTCTAGTTTCTTCTTTTCATATAACTTTTTCTGCTCTTTTACCTACATTTTTCATGGAAAATCTGATTATTTTCTCAATATTTTTAAATCATATGTATATACTGCGCCGAAACCCGCATTTCCTAAACTACTATGAAAGTTTTTGATCTTTAACCAACTTTTTCCTGAGATTTTTACTAGTTTCTTCTTTTCATATAACTTTTCCTGCTCTTTTACCTACATTTTTCATGGAAGATCTGATTATTTTCTCAATATTTTTATATTATACTGCTATTATTATACATATACTGCGCTGAAACCCGCATTTTTTAAGCTACTATGAAAGTTTTTGATCTTTAACCAACTTTTTCCTGTGATTTTTACTAGTTTCATCTTTTCATATAACTTTTTCTGCTCTTTTACCTACATTTTTCATTGAAAATCTGATTATTTTCTCAATATTTTTATATTATATATATATACGGAGCTGAAACCCGCATTTCCTATACTAGTATGAAAGTTTTTGATCTTTAACCAACATTTTCCTGTCATTTTTACTAATTTCTTCTTTTCATATAACTTTTTCTGCTCTTTTACCTACATTTTTCATGGAAAATCTGATTATTTTCTCAATTTTTTATATTGTACTGATATTTATATATATATACTGCGTTGAAACCCGCATTTCCTAAACTACTATGAAAGTTTTTGATCTTTAACCAACTTTTTCCTGTGATTTTTACTAGTTTCTTCTTTTCATATAACTTTTTCTGCTCTTTTACCTACATTTTTCATGGAAAATCAGATTATTTTCTCAATATTTTTATATTATACTGCTATTTTTATATATATACTGCGTTGAAACCCGCATTTCCTTAACTACTATGAAAGTTTTTGATCTTTAACCAACTTTTTCCTGTGATTTTTACTAGTTTCTTCTTTTCATATAACTTTTTCTGCCTACATTTTTCATGGAAAATCTGATTATTTTCTCAACATTTTTATATTATATATATATATATACTGCGCTGAAACCCGCATTTCCTAAACTACTATGAAAGTTTTTGATCTTTAACTAACTTTTTCCTGCCATTTTTACTAGTTTCTTCTTTTCATATAACTTTGTCTGCCCTTTTGCCTACATTTTTCATGGAAAATCTGATTATTTTCTCAATATTTTTATATTATATATATGTATACTGCGCTGAAACCCGCATTTCCTAAAATACTATGAAAGTTTTTGATCTTTAACCAACTTTTTCCTGTGATTTTTACTTGTTTCTTCTTTTCATATAACTTATTCTGCTCTTTTACCTACATTCTTCATGGAAAATCTGATAATTTTCTCAATATTTTTATATTATATATATATACTGCGCTGAAACCCGCATTCCCTAAAACTACTATGAAAGATTTTGATCTTTAACCAACTTTTTCCTGTGATTTTTACTAGGTTCTTCTTTTCATACAACTTTTTCTGCTCTTTTACCTACTTTTTTCATGGAAAATCTTATTATTTTCTCAATATTTTTATATTATATATACATACTGCGCTGAAACCCGCATTTCCTATACTACTATGAAAGTTTTTGACCTTTAACCAACTTTTTCCTGTGACTTTTACTAGTTTCTTCTTTTCATATAACTTATTCTGCTCTTTTACCTACATTTTTCATAGAAATTCTGATTATTTTCTCAATATTTTTATATTATATATATATACTGCGCTGAAACCCGCATTTCCTAAAACTACTATGAAAGATTTTGATCTTTAACCAACTTTTTCCTGTGTCTTTTACTAGGTTCTTCTTTTCATACAACTTTTTCTGCTCTTTTACCTACTTTTTTCATGGAAAATCTGATTATTTTCTCAATATTTTTATATTATACTGCTATTTTTATATATATACTGCGCTGAAACCCGCATTTCCTAAACTACTATGAAAGTTTTTGATCTTTAACCAAGTTTTTCCTGTGATTTTTACTAGTTTCATCTTTTCATACAACTTTTTCTGCTCTTTTACCTACATTTTTCATGGAAAATCTGATTATTTCCTCAATATTTTTATATTATATATATATATATACTGCGTTGAAACCCGCATTTCCTTAACTACTATGAAAGTTTTTGATCTTTAACCAACTTTTTCCTGTGATTTTTACTAGTTTCTTCTTTTCATATAACTTTTTCTGCCTACATTTTTCATGGAAAATCTGATTATTTTCTCAATATTTTTATATTATATATATATATACTGCGCTGAAACCCGCATTTCCTAAACTACTATGAAAGTTTTTGATCTTTAACTAACTTTTTCCTGCGATTTTTACTAGTTTCTTCTTTTCATATAACTTTTTCTGCTCTTTTGCCTACATTTTTCATGGAAAATCTGATTATTTTCTCAATATTTTTATATTATACTGCTATTTTTATATATATATACTGCGCTAAAACCCGCATTTCCTAAACTACTATGAAAGTTTTTGATCTTTAACCAACTTTTTCCTGTGATTTTTACTAGTTTCTTCTTTTCATATAACTTATTCTGCTCTTTTACCTACATTTTTCATGGAAAATCTGATTATTTTCTCAATATTTTTATATTATATATATATACTGCGCTGAAACCCGCATTTCCTATACTACTATGAAAGTTTTTGACCTTTAACCAACTTTTTCCTGTGATTTTTACTAGTTTCTTCTTTTCATATAACTTATTCTGCTCTTTTACCTACATTTTTCATGGAAATTCTGATTATTTTCTCAATATTTTTATATTATATATATATACTGCGCTGAAACCCGCATTTCCTAAAACTACTATGAAAGATTTTGATCTTTAAGCAACTTTTTCCTGTGTCTTTTACTAGGTTCTTCTTTTCATACAACTTTTTCTGCTCTTTTACCTACTTTTTTCATGGAAAATCTGATTATTTTCTCAATATTTTTATATTATACTGCTATTTTTATATATATACTGCGCTGAAACCCGCATTTCCTAAACTACTATGAAAGTTTTTGATCTTTAACCAAGTTTTTCCTGTGATTTTTACTAGTTTCATCTTTTCATACAACTTTTTCTGCTCTTTTACCTACATTTTTCATGGAAAATCTGATTATTTCCTCAATATTTTATATTATGTAAATATATATATATACTGCGTTGAAACCCGCATTTCCTTAACTACTATGAAAGTTTTTGATCTTTAACCAACTTTTTCCTGTGATTTTTACTAGTTTCTTCTTTTCATATAACTTCTTCTGCCTACATTTTTCATGGAAAATCTGATTATTTTCTCAATATTTTTATATTATATATATATATATACTGCGCTGAAACCCGCATTTCCTAAACTACTATGAAAGTTTTTTATCTTTAACTAACTTTTTCCTGCGATTTTTACTAGTTTCTTCTTTTCATATAACTTTTTCTGCTCTTTTGCCTATATTTTTCATGGAAAATCTGATTATTTTCTCAATATTTTTATATTATACTGCTATTTTATATATATACTGCGCTGAAACCCGCATTTCCCAAACTACTATGAAAGTTTTTGATCTTTAACCAACTTTTTCCTGTGATTTTTACTAGTTTCTTCTTTTCATATAACTTATTCTGCTCTTTTACCTACATATGATTCTGATTCTGATTATTTTCTCAATATTTTTATATTATATATATATACTGCGCTGAAACCCGCATTTCCTAAAACTACTATGAAAGATTTTGATCTTTAACCAACTTTTTCCTGTGATTTTTACTAGGTTCTTCTTTTCATACAACTTTTTCTGCTCTTTTACCTACTTTTTTCATGGAAAATCTTATTATTTTCTCAATATTTTTATATTATATATATATACTGCGCTGAAACCCGCATTTCCTATACTACTATGAAAGTTTTTGACCTTTAACCAACTTTTTCCTGTGATTTTTACTAGTTTCTTCTTTTCATATAACTTTTTCTGCTCTTTTACCTACATTTTTCATGGAAAATCTGATTATTTTCTCAATATTTTTATATTATATATATATACTGCGCTGAAACCCGCATTTCCTAAACTACTATGAAAGTTTTTGATCTGTAAGCAACTTTTTCCTGTGATTTTTACTAGTTTCTTCTTTTCATATAACTTTTTCTGCTCTTTTACCTACATTTTTCATGGAAAATCTGATTATTTTCTCAATATTTTTATATTATACTGCTATTTTTATATATATACTGCGCTGAAACCCGCATTTCTTAAACTACTATGAAAGTTTTTGATCTTTAACCAACTTTTTCCTGTGATTTTTACTAGTTTCTTCTTTTCATATAAGTTTTTCTGCTCTTTTACCTACATTTTTCATGGAAAATCTGATTATTTTCTCAATATTTTTATTTTATATATTATATATATATACTGCGCTGAAACCCGCATTTCCTTAACTACTATGAACGTTTTTGATCTTTAACCAACTTTTTCCTGTGATTTTTACTAGTTTCTTGTTTTCATATAACTTTTTCTGCTCTTTTACCTACATTTTTCATGGAAAATCTGATTATTTTCTCAATATTTTTATATTATACTGCTATTTTTATATATTTATATTTATATATATTTTATATATACGCATTTCCTAAACTACTAAGAAAGTTTTTGATCTTTAACCAACTTTTTCCTGTGATTTTTACTAGTTTCTTCTTTTCATATAACTTTTTCTGCTCTTTTACCTACATTTTTCATGGAAAATCTAATTATTTTCTCAATATTTTTAAAATATATATATATACTGCGCCGAAACCCGCATTTCCTAAACTACTATGAAAATTTTTGATCTTTAACCAACTTTTTCCTGTCATTTTTACCAGTTTCTTCTTTTCATATAACTTTTTCTGCTCATTTACCTACTTTTTTCATGGAAAATCTGATTATTTTCTCAATATTTTTATAATATACTGCTATTTTTATATATATACTGCGCTGAAACCCGCATTTCCTACACTTCTATGAAAGTTTTTGATCCTTAACCAACATTTTCCTGTGATTTTTACTAGTTTCTTCTTTTTATATAACTTTTTCTGCTCTTTTGCCTACATTTTTCATGGAAAATCTGATTATTTTCTCAATATTTTTATATTATACTGCTATTTTTATATATATACTGCGCTGAAACCCGCATTTCCTAAACTACTATGAAAGTTTTTGATCTTTAACCAACTTTTTCCTGTGATTTTTACTAGTTTCTTCTTTTCATATAACTTTTTCTGCTCTTTTACCTACATTTTTCATGGAAAATCTGATTATTTTCTCAATATTTTTATATTATATATATATACTGCGCTGAAACCCGCATTTCCTAAACTACTATGAAAGTTTTTGATCTTTAACCAACTTTTTCCTGTGATTTTTACTAGTTTCTTCTTTTCATATAACTTTTTCTGCTCTTTTACCTACATTTTTCATGGAAAATCTGATTATTTTCTCAATATTTTTATATTGTATATTATATATATATACTGCGCTGAAACCCACATTTCCTAAGCTACTATGAAAGTTTTTGATCTTTAACCAACTCTTTCCTGTCATTTTTACTAGTTTCTTCTTTTATATATATTCTATTATATATAACTTTTTCTGCTCTTTTACCTACATTTTTCATGGAAAATCCAATTATTTTCTCAATATTTTTAAATTATATATATATACTGCGCTGAAACCCGCATTTCCTATACTCCTATGGAAGTTTTTGATCTTTAACCAACTTTTTCCTGTGATTTTTACTAGTTTCTTCTTTTCATATAACTTTTTCTGCTCTTTTATCTACATTTTTCATGGAAAATCTGATTATTTTCTCAATATTTTTATATTATACTGCTATTTTTATATATATACTGCGCTGAAACCCGCATTTCCTAAACTACTATGAAAGTTTTTGATCTTTAACCAACTTTTTCCTGTGATTTTTACTAGTTTCTTCTTTTCATATAACTTTTTCTGCTCTTTTACCTACTTTTTTCATAGAAAATCTGATTATTTTCTCAATATTTTTATATTATATATATACTGCGCTGAAACCCGCATTTCCTAAACTACTATGAAAGTTTTTGATCTTTAAGCAACTTTTTCCTGTGATTTTTACTAGTTTCTTCTTTTCATATAACTTTTTCTGCTCTTTTACCTACATTTTTCATGGAAAATCTGATTATTTTCTCAATATTTTTATATTATATATATATACTGCGCTGAAACCCGCATTTCCTAAACTACTATAAAAGTTTTTGATCTTTAAGCAACTTTTTCCTGTGATTTTTACTAGTTTCTTCTTTTCATATAACTTTTTCTGCTCTTTTACCTACATTTTTCATGGAAAATCTGATTATTTTCTCAATATTTTTATATTGTACTGCTATTTTTATATATATACTGCGCTGAAACCCGCATTTCTTAAACTACTATGAAAGTTTTTGATCTTTAACCAACTTTTTCCTGTGATTTTTACTAGTTTCTTCTTTTCATATAAGTTTTTCTGCTCTTTTACCTACATTTTTCATGGAAAATCTGATTATTTTCTCAATATTTTTAAAATATATATATATACTGCGCCGAAACCCGCATTTCCTAAACTACTATGAAAATTTTTGATCTTTAACCAACTTTTTCCTGTCATTTTTACCAGTTTCTTCTTTTCATATAACTTTTTCTGCTCATTTACCTACTTTTTTCATGGAAAATCTGATTATTTTCTCAATATTTTTATAATATACTGCTATTTTTATATATATACTGCGCTGAAACCCGCATTTCCTACACTTCTATGAAAGTTTTTGATCCTTAACCAACATTTTCCTGTGATTTTTAATAGTTTCTTCTTTTTATATAACTTTTTCTGCTCTTTTGCCTACATTTTTCATGGAAAATCTGATTATTTTCTCAATATTTTTATATTATACTGCTATTTTTATATATATACTGCGCTGAAACCCGCATTTCCTAAACTACTATGAAAGTTTTTGATCTTTAACCAACTTTTTCCTGTGATTTTTACTAGTTTCTTCTTTTCATATAACTTTTTCTGCTCTTTTACCTACATTTTTCATGGAAAATCTGATTATTTTCTCAATATTTTTATATTATATATATATACTGCGCTGAAACCCGCATTTCCTAAACTACTATGAAAGTTTTTGATCTTTAACCAACTTTTTCCTGTGATTTTTACTAGTTTCTTCTTTTCATATAACTTTTTCTGCTCTTTTACCTACATTTTTCATGGAAAATCTGAATATTTTCTCAATATTTTTATATTGTATATTTTATATATATACTGCGCTGAAACCCACATTTCCTAAACTACTATGAAAGTTTTTGATCTTTAACCAACTCTTTCCGGTCATTTTTACTAGTTTCTTCTTTTATATATATTCTATTATATATAACTTTTTCTGCTCTTTTACCTACATTTTTCATGGAAAATCCAATTATTTTCTCAATATTTTTAAATTATATATATATACTGCGCTGAAACCCGCATTTCCTATACTCCTATGGAAGTTTTTGACCTTTAACCAACTTTTTCCTGTGATTTTTACTAGTTTCTTCTTTTCATATAACTTTTTCTGCTCTTTTATCTACATTTTTCATGGAAAATCTGATTATTTTCTCAATATTTTTATATTATACTGCTATTTTTATATATATACTGCGCTGAAACCCGCATTTCCAAAACTACTATGAAAGTTTTTGATCTTTAACCAACTTTTTCCTGTGATTTTTACTAGTTTCTTCTTTTCATATAACTTTTTCTGCTCTTTTACCTACTTTTTTCATAGAAAATCTGATTATTTTCTCAATATTTTTATATTATATATATACTGCGCTGAAACCCGCATTTCCTAAACTACTATGAAAGTTTTTGATCTTTAAGCAACTTTTTCCTGTGATTTTTACTAGTTTCTTCTTTTCATATAACTTTTTCTGCTCTTTTACCTACATTTTTCATGGAAAATCTGATTATTTTCTCAATATTTTTATATTATACTGCTATTTTTATATATTTATATTTATATATATTTTATATATACGCATTTCCTAAACTACTAAGAAAGTTTTTGATCTTTAACCAACTTTTTCCTGTGATTTTTACTAGTTTCTTCTTTTCATATAACTTTTTCTGCTCTTTTACCTACATTTTTCATGGAAAATCTAATTATTTTCTCAATATTTTTAAAATATGTATATATACTGCGCCGAAACCCGCATTTCCTAAACTACTATGAAAATTTTTGATCTTTTACCAACTTTTTCCTGTCATTTTTACCAGTTTCTTCTTTTCATATAACTTTTTCTGCTCATTTACCTACTTTTTTTATGGAAAATCTGATTATTTTCTCAATATTTTTATAATATACTGCTATTTTTATATATATACTGCGCTGAAACCCGCATTTCCTACACTTCTATGAAAGTTTTTGATCCTTAACCAACATTTTCCTGTGATTTTTACTAGTTTCTTCTTTTCATATAACTTTTTCTGCTCTTTTGCCTACATTTTTCATGGAAAATCTGATTATTTTCTCAATATTTTTATATTATACTGCTATTTTTAAATATATACTGCGCTGAAACCCGCATTTCCTAAACTACTATGAAAGTTTTTGATCTTTAAGCAACTTTTTCCTGTGATTTTTACTAGTTTCTTCTTTTCATATAACTTTTTCTGCTCTTTTACCTACATTTTTCATGGAAAATCTGATTATTTTCTCAATGTTTTTATATTATATATATATACTGCGCTGAAACCCGCATTTCCTAAACTACTATGAAAGTTTTTGATCTTTAACCAACTTTTTCCTGTGATTTTTACTAGTTTCTTCTTTTCATATAACTTTTTCTGCTCTTTTACCTACATTTTTCATGGAAAATCTGATTATTTTCTCAATATTTTTATATTATACTGCTATTTTTATATATATACTGCGCTGAAACCCGCATTTCTTAAACTACTATGAAAGTTTTTGATCTTTAACCAACTTTTTCCTGTGATTTTTACTAGTTTCTTCTTTTCATATAAGTTTTTCTGCTCTTTTACCTACATTTTTCATGGAAAATCTGATTATTTTCTCAATATTTTTATATTATATATTATATATATATACTGCGCTGAAACCCGCATTTCCTTAACTACTATGAACGTTTTTGATCTTTAACCAACTTTTTCCTGTGATTTTTACTAGTTTCTTGTTTTCATATAACTTTTTCTGCTCTTTTACCTACTTTTTTCATGGAAAATCTGCTTATTTTCTCAATATTTTCATATTATACTGCTATTTTTATATATATACTGCGCTGAAACCCGCATTTCCTAAACTACTATGAAAGATTTTGATCTTTAACCAACTTTTTCCTGTGATTTTTACTAGTTTCTTCTATTCATATAACTTTTTCTGCTCTTTTACCTACATTTTTCATGGAAAATCTGATTATTTTCTCAATATTTTTATATTATACTGCTATTTTTATATATTTATATTTATATATATTTTATATATACGCATTTCCTAAACTACTAAGAAAGTTTTTGATCTTTAACCAACTTTTTCCTGTGATTTTTACTAGTTTCTTCTTTTCATATAACTTTTTCTGCTCTTTTATCTACATTTTTCATGGAAAATCTAATTATTTTCTCAATATTTTTAAAATATATATATATACTGCACCGAAACCCGCATTTCCTAAACTACTATGAAAATTTTTGATCTTTAACCAGCTTTTTCCTGTCATTTTTACCAGTTTCTTCTTTTCATATAACTTTTTCTGCTCTTTTACCTACTTTTTTCATGGAAAATCTGATTATTTTCTCAATATTTTTATAATATACTGCTATTTTTATATATATACTGCGCTGAAACCCGCATTTCCTACACTTCTATGAAAGTTTTTGATCCTTAACCAACATTTTCCTGTGATTTTTACTAGTTTCTGCTTTTCATATAACTTTTTCTGCTCTTTTGCCTACATTTTTCATGGAAAATCTGATTATTTTCTCAATATTTTTATATTATACTGCTATTTTTATATATATACTGCGCTGAAACCCGCATTTCCTAAACTACTATGAAAGTTTTTGATCTTTAACCAACTTTTTCCTGTGATTTTTACTAGTTTCTTCTTTTCATATAACTTTTTCTGCTCTTTTACCTACATTTTTCATGGAAAATCTGATTATTTTCTCAATATTTTTATATTATATATATATACTGCGCTGAAACCCGCATTTCCTAAACTACTATGAAAGTTTTTGATCTTTAACCAACTTTTTCCTGTGATTTTTACTAGTTTCTTCTTTTCATATAACTTTTTCTGCTCTTTTACCTAAATTTTTCATGGAAAATCTGATTATTTTCTCAATATTTTTATATTATATATATATATACTGCGCTGAAACCCGCATTTCCTAAACTACTATGAAAGTTTTTGATCTTTACCCAACTTTTTCTGTGATTTTTACTAGTTTCTTCTTTTCATATAACTTTTTCTGCTCTTTTACTCACATTTTTGTTGGAGAAACGAGGTCCGCAATGATCGTGATAAACAAAGAACCACTGGACCCACTTGCCAAGTCGGAAGGTGTCATCCACTACGGCTTTGGGACGATCACCCTGAAGGTATATAAAAAGGATGGTTAGACAAGCGCGAAAGCGGAACAGCCTCCCTCCACCTCCGCTGCTTCAACTGTGGGTAATATACTGACGGCGGTAGCAGAGGAGGAGAAAGACCGTCCTGCTTCAAGCGAGCCTCAACCCTCTACTTCAGGCTCCATCGTGAGGGCAACCCCCGTAGCCAATATGGTACCGATGGAGGTGGAGGAGGAGGGCTCTGGCACGCAGGCGCTGACCCAAATCCTGGGTAGCCATGGTCAGGAAGCTGATGATATTGGCCTCTCTGACCTGGAACTAGCCAGCACCCCGCCCAATAGTCAAGAAGACTCTCTTCTGGAGTCTGACACCGACGATGAGGCTAACTTAACAGTGGTGGAGATTGTGTCCGGAACTAAGACGGACACGTTACCCGACAGCTATGCGCCGGGTGACACAGATTAACCTCCACCACTCCATCGCGGCCTCGGCCGCTCTTCTTCTCCGCGCTAACACCTGCGGAGACGACATCGTCCTGGCCCAGGAACCCTGGGTAGTCAACGACATAGTTCGTGGACTAAGGACTCAGCAATTCAACCTCTTCTATGTAAGGAATGAAGGTAAGCCAAGAGCCTTCATACTTACAAAGAGTTCTTTGAATACTCACATTCTCTCCCACCTTAGCGATCGAGATTCAGTCACTGTTTGCCAGGAGGCAGGCAAAACCAAACTATGGCTAGTCTCCTCCTACATGGCCCATGACCATGGGGAATGTCCGTCAGAGACGCTGAAAAGGACGATTGCTGAGGCGGAAAGAACAAAAACCGCGCTAATCCTAGGCTGTGATGCAAACGCCCATCACACAATATGGGGAAGCACGGACATCAACGAAAGAGGTGAGTACCTTTTCAACTGCCTTATAAGTAGTAGATTAGACTTGTGTAACCAAGGTAATACACCTACCTTCGTAACTAGGAATAGACAGGATGTCCTAGACCTTACACTCGTGTCTGACCATATAGCGGATAGAATCATCAATTGGAGGGTATCATCTGATCACTCCTTCTCTGATCACCGCTATCTAATGTTCAGTATAGTGAGTGCCCCCCCATCCCCAAGGGTCTTTAGGAATCCTAAGAGAACCAACTGGGACAGATATAGAGAGATTGTTGCGGCAACAATGTCGAGCACCAACATCTCCATCCCGAGCAACCCCACTGATCTCGAACATTCGGTGGACAACCTCACAATAACTCTCAACAATGCAATGGCAATGTCATGTCCAATCAGCAGGCAAAGAGGCAAGGGAAATTGACCTTTTGCGCAAGAGTTATAGGAAGCTCTTTAACAAGGCGAAGGGCTCTCGTGATGCTAAGGACTGGGATTCCTATAAGGAACACCTCAGTACCTTTAAAACTGAATTGAGAAAGGTACAACGAACCTCTTGGAGACTTTTTTGTGGTAAAATCGAGGAAGTCTATGAGGCTTCCAGGCTAAGGAAGATTCTTGCATCATCCCCTAAATCGCCTAGCTTCCTACAAAAACCTGACGGAACCTGGACCACATCCAGCGAGGAAACCCCCAGTCTCCTTGTGGACACGCACTTTCCAGGCAACTTCCCGAATTCCGAAGAATACACACTTGTGACTTTTCTCGACATCGAGGGTGCCTTTAACAATATCAACCCGGAAGCAATTTCACTTGCGCTTAGCAACCTCCGGATCGCAAAGCCCCTAGTGGCCTTCATTCATCAGCTACTCACCACCAGAGTAATACACTCTCAGATGGGAGACGCTAAGATCTATAGAGGAGTTAATAGGGGCACCCCACAAGGAGGTGTTCTCTCACCCCTTCTTTGGAACGTAGCGGTAAATGAACTGCTACTAATACTAGAAGAGGTAGGGTGCAATGTTATTGCATATGCGGATGATATTGCCATAGCGGCATCCGGCAAATTCGTCTCTACTCTAAGAGACATAATGCAGAATGCCTTTGACAAGCTAGAGGCATGGACACAAACATGCGGACTTGGCGTCAACCCACAAAAAACGGATATCGTACTCTTCACCAAAAGATACAAGATCCCCCAATTCGACCCCCCACTGCTGTGCGGCACCACATTACAGCTAACCACCAGTGCGAAATTTCTGGGTCTCATTCTCGACAGCAAGCTAAACTGGAAGCTCAATATCCAGGAAAGGGTAAAAAAAGCCTCTTCTGCACTTTTTTGCTGCAAGAAGGCCATTGGATGCAAATGGGGCCTACAACCTCGCATCGCTCACTGGATTTACACCTCTATTGTCAGACCGACACTTTTGTATGGTGTCTCAGTTTGGTGGACAGCACTAAACAAGGCTATAAACTGCAATGCACACTGATACGCAAACACTGAAAGATCCTCTGCGCATCTTCACGGATGGTTCAAAGACAAAAGATGGGGTGGGTGCGGGTGTCTATTCACAAGACCTCAACATTGCTATCTCCGTGAAGCTCCCTGATCACTGTAGCGGTTTTCAGGCAGAAACCATAGCGATTAAAGAGGCGCTGTCCTGGCTTACAAACGATGTGATATCAAAAAGGGATATCACCATCTGTTCCGATAGTCAGGCCGCCATAAAATCCCTGGACAACTCATGCTCGCAGGATGGGTGCACCATATAATGATTTTTGCAGAAGCTGCATGGATGAAGAGGAGGAAGAGAACACTCATCACCTTCTCTGCTCCTGCAGTGCTCTTGCCAGTCGTAGGTTCCTGCATCTAGGAGCCTACTACTTCAGCGATCGTAACGAGCTAAAAAGTGCCAGCATTGGCCAACTAAATCGGTTCATCAACAGCACCAACTGGTTCCAGCGTTAGGAGAAGTCAATCCGCGTGGTATCACAATGGGCCTATTCTGGCCTAAGTGTGACTGCTCTGCAGCAGTCAGCCACTACAACCTAACCTAACCTACCCACATTTATCATGGAAAATCTCATTGTTTTCTCAATATTTTTATATTATACTGCTATTTTTATATATATACTGCGCTGAAACCCGCAATTCCTAAACTACTATGAAAGTTTTTGATCTTTAACCAACTTTTTCCTGTCATTTTTACTAGTTTCTTCTTTTCATATAACTTTTTCTGCTCTTTTACCTACTTTTTTCATAGAAAATCTGATTATTTTCTCAATATTTTTATATTATATATATATAGTGCGCTGAAACCCGCATTTCCTAAACGACTGTGAAAGTTTTTGATCTTTAACCAACTTTTTCCTGTGATTTTTACTAGTTTCTTATTTTCATATAACTTTTTCTGCTCTTTTACCTACATTTTTCATGGAAAATCTGATTATTTTCTCAATATTTTTATATTATATATATATATACTGCGCTGAAACCCGCATTTCCTAAACTACTATGAAAGTTTTTGATCTTTAACCAACTTTTTCCTGTGATTTTTACTAGTTTCTTCTTTTCATATAACTTTTTCTGCTCTTTTACCTACATTTTTCATTGAAAATCTGATTATTTTCTCAATATTTTTATATTATATATATATATACTGCGCTGAAACCCGCGTTTCCTAAACTACTATGAACGTTTTTGATCTTTAACCAACTTTTTCCTGTGATTTTTACTAGTTTCCTCTTTTCATATAACTTTTTCTGCTCTTTTACCTACATTTTTCATGGAAAATCTGATTATTTTCTCAATATTTTTATATTAGATATATATACTGCGCTGAAACCCGCATTTCCTAAACTACTATGAAAGTTTTTGATCTTTAACCAACTTTTTCCTGTGATTTTTACTAGTTTCTTCATTTCATATAACTTTTTCTGCTCTTTTACCTACTTTTTTCATGGAAAATCTTATTATTTTCTCAATATTTTTATATTATATATATATATACTGCGCTGAAACCAGCATTTCCTAAAGTACTATTAAAGTTTTTGATCTTTAACCAACTTTTTCCTGTGATTTTTACTAGTTTCTTCTTTTCATATAACTTTTTCTGCTCTTTTACCTACATTTTTCATGGAAAATCTGATTATTTTCTCAATATTTTTATACTGTATATATATATATACTGCGCTGAAACCCGCGTTTCCTAAACTACTATGAAAGTTTTTGATCTTTAACCAACTTTTTCCTGTGATTTTTACTAGTTTCTTCTTTTCATATAACTTTTTCTGCTCTTTTACCTACATTTTTCATGGAGAATCTGATTATTTTCTTGTGATTTTTACTAGTTTCTTCTTTTTATATAACTTTTGCTGCTCTTTTACCTACATTTTTCATGGAAAATCTGATTATTTTCTCAATATTTTTATATTATATATATATATACTGCGCTGAAACCCGCATTTCCTAAACTACTATGAAAGTTTTTGATCTTTAACCAACTTTTTCCTGTGATTTTTACTAGTTTCTTCATTTCATATAACTTTTTCTGCTCTTTTACCTACTTTTTTCATGGAAAATCTTATTATTTTCTCAATATTTTTATATTATATATATATATACTGCGCTGAAACCAGCATTTCCTAAACTACTATTAAAGTTTTTGATCTTTAACCAACTTTTTCCTGTGATTTTTACTAGTTTCTTCTTTTCATATAACTTTTTCTGCTCTTTTACCTACATTTTTCATGGAAAATCTGATTATTTTCTCAATATTTTTATACTGTATATATATATATACTGCGCTGAAACCCGCGTTTCCTAAACTACTATGAAAGTTTTTGATCTTTAACCAACTTTTTCCTGTGATTTTTACTAGTTTCTTCTTTTCATATAACTTTTTCTGCTCTTTTACCTACATTTTTCATGGAGAATCTGATTATTTTCTCAATATTTTTATATTATACTGCTATTTTTATGTATATACTGCGCTGAAACCCGCATTTCCTAAACTACTATGAATGTTTTTGATCTTAAACCAACTTTTTCCTGTGATTTTTACTAGTTTCTTCTTTTTATATAACTTTTTCTGCTCTTTTACCTACTTTTTTCATGGAAAATCTTATTATTTTCTCAATATTTTTATATTATATATATATATACTGCGCTGAAACCCGCATTTCCTAAACTACTATGAAAGTTTTTGATCTTTAACCAACTTTTTCCTGTGATTTTTACTAGTTTCTTCTTTTCATATAACTTTTTCTGCTCTTTTACCTACATTTTTCATGGAAAATCTGATTATTTTCTCAATATTTTTATATTATATATATATATATACTGCGCTGAAACCCGCGTTTCATAAACTACTATGACAGTTTTTGATCTTTAACCAACTTTTTCCTGTGATTTTTACTAGTTTCTTCTTTTCATATAACTTTTTCTGCTCTTTTACCTACATTTTTCATGGAGAATCTGATTATTTTCTCAATATTTTTATATTAAACTGCTATTTTTATATATATACTGCGCTGAAACCCGCATTTCCTAAACTACTATGAACGTTTTTGATCTTCAACCAACTTTTTCCTGTGATTTTTACTAGTTTCTCCTTTTCATATAACTTTTTCTGCTCTTTTACCTAAATTTTTCATGGAAAATCTGATTATTTTCTCAATATTTATATATTATATATACTGCGCTGAAACCCGCATTTCCTAAACTACTATGAATGTTTTTGATCTTTAACCAACTTTTTCCTGTGATTTTTACTAGTTTATTCTTTTCATATAACTTTTTCTGCTCTTTTACCTACATTTTTCATGGAAAATCTGATTATTTTCTCAATATTTTTATATTATATATATATACTGCGCTGAAACCCGCATTTCCTAAACTACTATGAAAGTTTTTGATCTTTAACCAACTTTTTCCTGTGATTTTTACTAGTTTCTTCTTTTCATATAACTTTTTCTGCTCTTTTACCTACATTTTTCATGGAAAATCTGATTATTTTCTCAATATTTTTATATTATATATATATATATATACTGCGCTGAAACCCGCATTTCCTAAACTACTATGAAAGTTTTTGATCTTTAACCAACTTTTTCCTGTGATTTTTACTAGTTTCTTCATTTCATATAACTTTTTCTGCTCTTTTACCTACTTTTTTCATGGAAAATCTTATTATTTTCTCAATATTTTTATATTATATATATATATACTGCGCTGAAACCCGCATTTCCTAAACTACTATGAAAGTTTTTGATCTTTTACCAACTTTTTCCTGTGATTTTTACTAGTTTCTTCTTTTCATATAACTTTTTCTGCTCTTTTACCTACATTTTTCATGGAAAATCTGATTATTTTCTCAATACTTTTATATTATATATATATATATATACTGCGCTGAAACCCGCGTTTCATAAACTACTATGAAAGTTTTTGATCTTTAACCAACTTTTTCCTGTGATTTTTACTAGTTTCTTCTTTTCATATAACTTTTTCTGCTCTTTTACCTACATTTTTCATGGAGAATCTGATTATTTTCTCAATATATTTATATTAAACTGCTATTTTTATATATATACTGCGCTGAAACCCGCATTTCCTAAACTACTATGAACGTTTTTGATCTTCAACCAACTTTTTCCAGTGATTTTTACTAGTTTCTCCTTTTCATATAACTTTTTCTGCTCTTTTACCTAAATTTTTCATGGAAAATCTGATTATTTTCTCAATATTTATATATTATATATACTGCGCTGAAACCCGCATTTCCTAAACTACTATGAAAGTTTTTGATCTTTAACCAACTTTTTCCTGTGATTTTTACTAGTTTATTCTTTTCATATAACTTTTTCTGCTCTTTTACCTACATTTTTCATGGAAAATCTGATTATTTTCTCAATATTTTTATATTATATATATATACTGCGCTGAAACCCGCATTTCCTAAACTACTATGAAAGTTTTTGATCTTTAACCAACTTTTTCCTGTGATTTTTACTAGTTTCTTCTTTTCACATAACTTTTTCTGCTCTTTTACCTACATTTTTCATGGAGAATCTGATTATTTTCTCAACATTTTATATTATACTGCTATTTTTATATATATACTGCGCTGAAACCCGCATTTCCTAAACTACTATGAACGTTTTTGATCTTCAACCAACTTTTTCCTGTGATTTTTACTAGTTTCTCCTTTTCATATAACTTTTTCTGCTCTTTTACCTAAATTTTTCATGGAAAATCTAATTATTTTCTCAATATTTTTATATTATACTGCTATTTTTATATATATACTGCGCTGAAACCCGCATTTCCTAAACTACTATGAAAGTTTTTGATCTTTAAGCAACTTTTTCCTGTGATTTTTACTAGTTTCTTCTTTTCATATAACTTTTTCTGCTCTTTTACCTACATTTTTCATGGAAAATCTGATTATTTTCTCAATATTTTTATATTATATATATACTGCGCTGAAACCCGCATTTCCTAAACTACTATGAATGTTTTTGATCTTTACCCAACTTTTTCCTGTGATTTTTACTAGTTTCTTCTTTTCATATAACTTTTTCTGCTCTTTTACCTACATTTTTCATGGAAAATCTGATTATTTTCTCAATATTCTTATATTATATATATATACTGCGCTGAAACCCGCATTTCCTAAGCTACTATGAAAGTTTTTGATCTTTAACCAACTTTTTCCTGTGATTTTTACTAGTTTCTTCTTTTCATATAACTTTTTCTGCTCTTTTACCTACATTTTTAATGGAAAATCTGATTATTTTCTCAATATTTTTATATTATATATAAATATATACTGCGCTGAAACCCGCGTTTCCTAAACTACTATGAAAGTTTTTGATCTTTAACCAACTTTTTCCTGTGATTTTTACTAGTTTCTTCATTTCATATAACTTTTCCTGCTCTTTTACCTACTTTTTTCATGGAAAATCTGATTATTTTCTCAATATTTTTATATTATATATATATACTGCGCTGAAACCCGCATTTCCTAAACTGCTATGAAAGTTTTTGATCTTTAACCAACTTTTTCCTGTGATTTTTATTAGTTTCATCTTTTCATATAACTTTTTCTGCTCTTTTACCTACATTTTTCATGGAAAATCTGATTATTTTCTCAATATTTTTATATTATATACATATACTGCGCTGAAACCCGCATTTCCTAAACTACTATGAAAGTTTTTGATCTTTAACCAACTTTTTCCTGTGATTTTTACTAGTTTCTTCATTTCATATAACTTTTTCTGCTCTTTTACCTACTTTTTTCATGGAAAATCTGATTATTTTCTCAATATTTTTATATTATATATATATATATACTGCGCTGAAACCCGCATTTCCTAAACTACTATGAAAGTTTTTGATCTTTAACCAACTTTTTCCTGTGATTTTTACTAGTTTCTTCGATTTCATATAACTTTTTCTGCTCTTTTACCTACTTTTTTCATGGAAAATCTTATTATTTTCTCAATATTTTTATATTATATATATATATATACTGCCCTGAAACCCGCATTTCCTAAACTACTATGAAAGTTTTTGATCTTTAACCAACTTTTTCCTGTGATTTTTACTAGTTTCTTCTTTTCATATAACTTTTTCTGCTCTTTTACCTACATTTTTCATGGAAAATCTGATTATTTTCTCAATATTTTTATATTATATATATATATATACTGCGCTGAAACCCGCGTTTCATAAACTACTATGAAAGTTTTTGATCTTTAACCAACTTTTTCCTGTGATTTTTACTAGTCTCTTCTTTTCATATAACTTTTTCTGCTCTTTTACCTACATTTTTCATGGAGAATCTGATTATTTTCTCAATATTTTTATATTAAACTGCTATTTTTATATATATACTGCGCTGAAACCCGC